>JALPQI010017883.1:0-33075 GCA_025490895.1 Thaumatotibia leucotreta
CTAACATTTGTCTCCGGGTTAATTTCCTCCAATGTTTGAAAATTTCCTCTACTTCACGGTATCATTAATCAATTTCAGTGTTTTGTTTTTCATTATTCAATGATTATCTTGCAGGTGTACCAACGTCCGTCCGCGCCTGATTTTGAAACCGAGGAAGACCGCATTGCGTGGGAGAAAGACCAAGACGAACGGCAATTACGATATGAAGGACGACGCTCGAGGTCGAAGTCAATGGCAAAGCGAAAGAAGAGCCGAGCTTTTCCTTCCGATCTGGAGGATGGCGAGCCAGGCGGCAGGGGTTCGGGGGGGCGTCGAAGGGGGGGGCGATAGGTACGACGAGGATCGCAGGGAGAGATCGGGTCGAGGCAGAGAAAGAGATGACAAATTTGACCAAGGAAGATACGATGACGACGACAGTGGTAGTGATAGAGCTGAAAGCGATCGACAGCGTGATACATCACGAGGGCCCGGAGGGAGGTATGACGATGATGAAACTGGGGATAGATACGAGGATGAGAGAGATGGTGGACAAGCTAGAGCGGGTCGCGACGATGGGGGTAGAGGTCGCGATGGCGAAGGCAGAGACCGCGACGGAGAAGGTAGAGGCCGAGATGGGGAAGGTAGAGGACGCGGCGGAGAAAGAAGAGGCCGCGATAAGGATGCTAGAAGCCGCGATCGAGAAGGTATAGACCGCTATGCTGAAAGTGGAGGCCGCGATGAAGAAGGCCGAGGCCGCGATGGCGAAGGTAGAGGCCGAGATGGTGAAGGTAGAGGACGCGGTGGACAAGGTAGAAGCCGCGATCGAGAAGGTATAGACCGCTATGCGGAAAGTGGCGACCGCGATGAAGAAGGCAGAGGTCGCGATGGAGAAGGTAGACGCCGAGATGGTGAAGGTAGAGGACGCAGTGGAGAAGGTAGAGGCCGCGACGGAGAACGAAGAGGCCGCGATGATGAAGGTAGAAGCTACTATGGAGAAGGTAGAGGCCGCGATGGAGAAGGCAGAGGCCGTGATGGAGAAGGCAGAGGCCGCGATGGAGAAGGCAGAGGCCGCGAAGGGGAACGAAGAGGCCGCGATGATGAAGGTAGAGGCTACTATGGAGAAGGTAGAGGCCGCGATGGAGAAGGCAGAGGCCGCGATGGAGAAGGCAGAGGCCGCGATGGAGAAGGTAGAGGCCGAGATGGTGAAGGTAGAGGCCGCGAAGGGGAACGAAGAGGCCGCGATGATGAAGGTAGAGGCTACTACGGAGAAGGCAGAGACCGCGATGGAGAAGGTAGAGGCCGCGATGGAGAAGGCAGAGGCCGCGATGGAGAAGGTAGAGGCCGAGATGAAGAAAGAGGCCGCGAAGGAGAAAGTAGAGTCCGCGATGGCGACGGTAAAGGCCGTGACAGAGAAGGTAGAGGCCGCGATGGAGAGAGAGGCCGCGATGGCGAAGGAAGATTCCGCGATGGCGATGGTAGAGGCCGTGATGGAGAAGGTAGAGGCTACTATGGAGAAGGTAGAGGCCGCGATGGCGAAGGCAGAGGCCGAGATGGAGAAGGTAGAGGCCGCGATGGAGAAGGTAGAGGCCGCGATGGCGAAGGTAGAGGCCGCGATGGTGAAGGTAGAGGCCGCGATGCAGAAGGTAGAGGCCGCGATGGCGAAGGTAGAGGCCGCGATGGAAAAGGTAGAGGCCGCGATGGAGAAGGTAGAGGCCGCGATGGCGAAGGTAGAGGCCGCGATGGTGGTAGAGGAGGAGGGAGAGGGAGTGACGATGTTGGACGAGAAGGAAAACAAGGAATTGGCATTCGAGGTGAGAAGTTTTTTTAACTTTAGCTGAGCTTATACCTGCTAATTTTTGCAGCAAGATTTGAGGCAAAGATATACGCAAGTCTTGCCTATAATTGCGCCTCAAATCTGGCAGCTAAGGTGGAAGTACTAAAGTGCGCAACATGTCAACAAAGAATATTTATCTCATCACGATATTTTGCTCATGTATAAATCGACATGAAGTATTGTCATGTGTTTTGAGAGAGTAGTTTGTTGGTTTTGTTAAATACCTAGTATTTATTTTATAAGGTGACAATATCAAAATTTCTCAAAATTGCACATTTTCTTAGTCAACTCCATTGTTTGAGTAAGCGTTAGGTGCTTTTGCTGGCAGTCCCAAAAGATGGCACTTCAGTACAAGTTTCAATGTCACATATTTAACACTCAGTCCTAATAAACGTCAGCCTGTCTTAAAATTATGCAAATAATTTAGATATAAGCTAATTATTATTATTTATTAAGTTGAAGCATTAAAGGTACATACATTAATCATCGTTTAAATGCCCTAATAGTTTTATCTCATCGATGGCAACTCAAGCTATAATGACGAGTATTGGTACAGCGTCGGGTACTAATACTTCCACCTTATATCTAGCTCTTGTAAACTCAGCTTTACATTTCGTTTCTTCTTTCTTTTAAAAAAATTCTAATGTTTTAATGATATTTATGTTTAATAGAAATCGAAGGACCCGGAAAAGAAAAAGTACTTGTGGGTAAGTTTATTTTCTAACTTTAAAATACTAAGACGCAAATTGGGCAACTTGGGAATTAATTATTGCTCTATTGTTTTTCACTTTCAGTTGAAAAAGGACCAACTACAGCTGGAACTGGAAGGGATAGAGGTACCTACTCAATGTTAATAATTACATATCATTAAAGCTGGTTTCAGTGTCACGCGGACCCGCCCGCGCGTATCTTTCCGCGCGGAGCAATATGTACGAGTATTGAATCAATGGCGCGTTTCAGACTGGCGCGGAGGTATCCGCGCGGACGGTCCGCGCTAGTCCGCGTGACACTGAAACCAGCCTTAACCTAGATAATTTTCTAGCATAATCGGTCCTCAATGAGTACATCGTTTTCTCATAAAACGCTAACGTCGTAAGATCAGGTAACCAAGAGATGTCCTAGGATAGGATATTTATTGTACCTGTTTTTAAGATCTAAATCAGTGTTTACACGTGAAGGTTATTGTTATTGCTGCAAGTTTTGAGACAATTATGGGTATACTTGCATATTACTTTGTCTTAACACTTGCTGCAATGATTTGCAGGTGTGAAGTGAACTCAACTTAACTTCATGTTAATTATTTCTTATACTCCACAAGAATATTAAAGAATATTACCTAATAATATCGATTTAAGATAAATTAGGCGTCACTTTGAACCTTTAGTACCGTTTGGTAACCATCTTCGAAATGGGTATAAAATCCCGATAGGTAGCTGGCTAATGGCTATAACTATAAATCGGGATTTATCATTGCCGATTTGTATCTAGGTTTGTACCAAATCCGGCTACGAGATGGGAAAGTTATTCCCATTTCATAGCTGGCTACCAGGCGGGAAACCATATTTCTCATTTGGCAGCCAGCTACCAAATCTGGCTACCAAACGGTACTAAAGGGCTTTGAACCTGATTGGCATTCTTGTAATTAACGGCACATTATTTGAAATAAAACTATTAAAACGGATAAACTCGCGTATATTAACTAATTTTAACTTCATTCCGACGTTATCCGCAGACCACGAACCCTGTAAAGTGTTCGAAACGTCGGAATGAAGTTAAAATTAGTTAATTACACGGGAGTTTATTCGTTTTAATAGTTTTATTTCATGTGTAATCCTCGCGGTAACCGAAGAAAATATTAGGCATATTATTTGTTTTTAAAATGTGTGTAATATCGCTGTTTCATTTTATAAATCTCTCGTTCCTGCTAGAAAAATATCTAGGTAATACACATATCATGAACAGAACCTGTGATCAAACAATGAACGGGATTAGCAACGTTTGCGGGTCATTGTCAGATTTAGGTTATCGTCTTTTCGATGGACATACCTAAAGTTAAGGAATTCTTGTAATAATTATGGCATAAACAATAGACGATACAACTAGATTCCCCGGCCAATAGCACTAAGCCCTATGCAATCAAATCGTAACATACATTTATAAAAGCTGTTAACTTTTGACCACCGAGTGGACAATTTTTTCCGGCTGACAATAACCCTTGTTTATTCATCAGCAAACCCCGGATGACGGGAGCAAAAATGCGTTTGTCACTAGTGCTTAGTTAAATATTGACTATTCTATCGACATCCATATGAACGATTATTTAATTTGAAATTTATAGATTATGCTAATTATGTTTCCCTAGTAGTTCCACTTCTTTTCCAGATATCAAAAAATGCATAAGATTTTTAATATGAATTCACCAATTTTTTTTGTCAACACATTCTGATATTTTTTCTGAATAATTTCGCCGAGGATGTAAAAGTAATCTTAACAAGTGCCCTTTGAAATTCTGAGCGACATTCAAGCTGCTTTTTAGGCATTAATTTCGATTTTGTAACTGTCCTATGATACTAGGTATTATTGACATATTGTTGTTTATCAATTTTAAAATCGCAATGCCTCTGATTACGTACGGTTGCCTAAATTACTGTTGATCAATACATTTGTAATTCATAAAATGTTGGTATGGATGTCGATAGAAAAGTCGATATTTAACTAAGCACTAGTGACAAACGCATTTTTGCTCCCGTCATCCGGGGTTTGTTCATCAGACAGCATCGCCGTGGTGACGCAGTCCCAGTTCCAACTCTTGGAGGAGCAGGTGGAGGAGCTGCTCCGCGCGGCGGGGCCGCTGCCCAAGTTGACCATGCCCGACAACGACCAGCTGCGGAAGGATTTGGCAGCTGGGGCTTCGCTCACGGATGCCATGCAGGCCATGCAGGTATTTACCCAGAACCCGGGCAGCCCGGGGGCTACCACGATCTACTAATGCAATTCTGTATATGCACTGGTCTCACCGCGAGCTACACTCTTTTATTTACGCAGGAGTGCGTATCTTTTGTTCGTGTTTATAGCCGATAGTTCATAGCTTAGTAGCTCGCGGTGAGACCAGTGCCTTAAGACCTAAAAGTGTTTGTGTCGTAATGTGTCAGTTCCATAGAATAACTGCCAAAAACTGACAAACCGAATCGCGTTTAGGAGATCATTGGTAGCTCCCCTGGAGACTCCCCGATAATTCTGTGAAATATATTTATTCGGAAAATTTTGAGGCAGTTCTGTTTTTTCATTTAAAATATATATTTTGGGATGCTAAATCCAATTCATCATAGTGGACATACTACTGTGATCGCCAATGCTTGCCCAGCGTGGTGATTATGGGCATTTACCTCCTAATACGTCCATAGCCAATTCGCCAAACGCATAAGTAATAGGAGAGGCCTATGTTCAGCAGTGGACTAGGTATATACATACATAAAAAAAGTTTATTGCCACAAGTTATTAAATTACATGACGTGTGAAATGAAAGGTTTAAACATAGCGTAATCATAAAACAAGACATAAGGAGAAAAACAAAGTAACTATATAATTAAAAAAAAAAGACCGGCCAAGTGCGAGTCGGACTCGCGCGCAAAGGGTTCCGTACCATTATAAATTTATTACTAAAAAAATACAGTTAAATCAACCTACCTCAAAAACTATAGGAGATAATTGAATCAAACCAAAAATCGTTGATAGAGTTTATTAATGTGCATAACATATATTTTTTTAGAATTTTATATCGCGTAGTTTAAAAAATAGAGGGGGGGGGGACACATTTTTCAGACTTTGAGAGCTGATATCTCGAAAACGATTTGCCTAAATAAAAATGAGATTTCTAAACCTTCATATCATTTTCAAAGACCTTTCTATTAATACCCTACACGCTTATATACAACTAAAATTTTTTTTCTATCCCTCAGTTACATGTATGGAGGGCCCCCACCCCAATGGTTTTTTTTACAATTTAGTATCATAATCCTGTAGCGGTTCATACAACACATATTCTTACCAAATTTCGTTACTGTAGCATTTATAGTTTCCGAGTAAATCGGCTGTGACAGACGGACAGACGGACAGACGGACAGACGGACATGACGAATCTATAAGGGTTCCGTTTTTGCCATTTTGGCTACGGAACCCTAAAAATGGAAGGCAATGGGTACCCGTCTTAGCCATTTGCTAGATATACCGTGATAGTATACCCAGAGCTGATCTTCAGACGAGTCCCTTCCTACAGGTTGGTCGTTCGTTATACATCGCAACCGGCGCAGCTGCGTGCGTGTTCCTTTGTAACGTTTGATAGCCAATTTTTAGTAGGTAACCAGCTTCGAGATAGGAATAAAATCTCATTTCAAAAAATCGCCTTTAAATCGGGACTTAAGGTGCGGGCTCCACTGATGCGGAGCGGAGCGAAGCTGTGCAAAATTGACCAATTACATTATTCGAATTCAAAATTTGAAACACCGTCATGCCGTCTCACGGGCCGAACTCCCACAGCTCCGCTCCGCTCCGCGTCAGTGGAGCCGCACCCTTATTATTACCGATTTGTAACCAGGTTTGTACCAATTCCAGCTTACGAGATGAGAAAATTAGTCCCATTTCATAACTGGGCACCAGGCGGGAAACCATATTTCCCATTTGGCATCCAGCTACCAAATCTGGCTACCAAACGGTACTAAATGTGCGTGTGTGTATGTGTGTGTGTCTACGTGTGTTTAGGTATTTGCGTGATAGTGATATACACGGTGTTACGCGAGCATTGCGAAAGATTTTTAACTCTGCATTCTAGACATCAAAATAAACAAAAAATATTATGAGACCTAATGTCAATTCCACCAAAAAAAAAAAAATTTTTTTTTTCATTTTTTTAGGCCGATTTGGATACTTTTTAACATTTCCAGTACTTTTTATCATAACAACAATTTGTTTAAATTATTTATTTTAATTGTTTTTTTAGGTAGAGGTTATTTCGTCAAGTCTATTCGTATTTTTTGATTGTCAGGCAAAAGGTGTGGTAATATTAGAACACATTGTGGTAGCATTGTAATCCAAAAGAAGTTAAATGACGAGTTACGTCGAAAAACTTATTTCGTAAAAAGGTTGATTATCTCTGAAACCAAGCCGAATCCAGGAAATTTTATATAACATTAAAGACTCTAAATATGGTCAGGAATCCAGCATTAAAATTTTTCGGAATGCTGACGTAACACCGTGTATAATAGGCTGATGTGTTGACAGGTGTCAGCGCGAGTGCAAGCCGCGGAGCAGGCGATCGCGAAGCTGGCCGGCTTGCTGACGCAGCTGGCGGCGGGAGGCGCGCTGCCGCCGGGCGCTGCCGGCGCCGTGCTGGCCGGCGGTTGGACGGACGACGACGAGGTACTATCTCCTGTTAGGCCGACGCCGCTCTGGTAATCCCGAGGCCGCACTGGTAAGGTGACAGCTAGGGCTGCCAACCAAAATCACAGATATGCGGGACATTCGCGAATAAATTGCGGGACTTGGCTATAAAATGCGGGATGGGAATGACATTAACATTAAAAAACAATGCTTAGTTTCAGATCGTTTCAATTTAGATGAACCTAATGCACCCAACGCAATAATTAATATTTTGGCAGTTATACACGTTCAGTGCACTGTGCTCGCGGGCTATTGGTGCGGACGTCGCGGTATATTCAAATTAACATGGCGATATCTTAAATTGCTTTTATTTACGTATTCATATTATTATTTTAGTATTTTCAGTTCAGTATTCCGTGAAAAGCGGGACAATTGGCGTCCCGCGTGAACCCTTTGCGGGACCCATACTTTAGGGACGTCCAGCATATAGCGGGACGGTTGGGAGCCCTGACAGCGATGTGACGGTGGTTGCCGGTCCAACGTGCTTCAAATTACACCAGACGACAGGCGACCTTCGTCAATCACAGCGAATTAGTCAATAGTATTGTGATACTAATCACTAGCGACATCTGTACTTAATGTTTCGAAGGTACTACAATATTAACCACAATTATACGAAAATTCCACAACTGTCCGTTGCGTTCAATTTGCTATATTATTATTAATTAGGGGTTTTGATACTAGACCAATTTTTTTTATATTTCGGATGCAAAACATTAGTGTCGTGTAAACAGCAGCGACTAACTAGCGAATCGCTATTACGAGAATGGGCTGGCTTTATTGACTAGGCGACACGACTTTATGGTCACGACAGTAAAGTAGTGTCCGCATCTAGGTATGCAGCTACCAGTTGGCCTACCGATACCGCGAACTCCGAAGTTAGCAAATTTCGGGGGTCTCTGTCGAATCAACGAAGGCGTCATTAGAGTGACAGAGACAAATCCCTGAAATTTGCGAACTTCGGAGTCCACGGTAGGGCCGCAGATATCAGTTAACTGACGCGAGGAGGTTGATACTATGCGGCGAAAGCCTCTATTTCGATGTACCTATGATTTATTTCGATGTACCTATTGATGGCCGTGTGGTGCCAGTAAGAATACATTTGTCACCATTTAGGTACCTACGGCATCTTTCACCTACGGCTAATACCTTGAAATATTTATCTTACAGACGATGTTAAAATCGACAAGTTCGGGAACGGCGTACAAGTCGATCCGCATCGACCCGTCAGCCAAGGAAGTGCCCGGACAGGTAATCCTTTTTTTGTTAAGTTGCTCCATTTATGAGATTCAAGTTGAATTAAATCGACCTTTAAATAAAATGTCTGGGATTATGTGAGAATTACTTAACACTTAAAACTATCAAAATAATGTAGTACCAACCTACTACATTGCTTATTGTTTAATCATAGACAATTAGTGATGCTGCAAGGAAACAATTGTCAACAAAATTTGGTTGGTCCGAATCTATTTGTATGTATTTCAGCCTAAACTATTTTTACAGCCACGAAAGCCCGGAATGGGAGAGGCCGGCGCGATGGGTGCCGGTGGGACGATGGGGGCCGGTGGTACGATGGGGGCCGGTGGTACGATTGGGCCCGGTGGCACGTACGGGCACGGTGGCACGATGGGGCCCGGTATGACGTGGAGGGAGAGCGTCCCCGCCACCGCTGGCGCCAAACTCGTCACCAGACCGGAAATGGGGTTCGGTTTTTTTTATTTATTGTAAGAAACAATCGGCCATTTACATTGAAGTGTACAAAAATGGTGGCAATGAAGAAGACCTACAGTTTCCTTAAATTATAGTTGCGCTAAGGGCAATCAATCGAAGGCTTCTTTTTTTATCTTTTGATTGACGATTGAGCGTTAGCGATTTGCACCTTGTCTAACCAGTTAACCGCACCAACTCCTCGCCAGGTCAGCGTTAGCAAGTCTACGCGACGAACTGACGAAAGCGCTGCATGGTCAGATCGAGAAAGCCACCATGACTGCAGAGACCGCAGAGAAGACTGCCAAGACCATCGGTCAGTCCCTTATCGTCAATACAGTCAGAAGGAGCATTCCATGGGCTGTCCTGTACAGTCAAAGACAAAAATAGGTGTATACAAAAATGTTCAAAAATATGTCCCAGTGCACTCTAATTCTGTGTAATAAGAACGTCGTAACATATTTATGAACGGATTCTTTCGATACTTATTTTTGCACTTGACTGTACAAACGCGCGTATATTCCGATAATTTGAGTTTTCTTCCGAGTTATTATTTAATATATATTTTTTAGCAATTTGTTACTACTCTAGTCACGAAAGAGAACTTCAATAAACTCACAATTTTGAGAAAAGCCGTGCTTCGGTACGGGACATCGGTGGACTTTTCGTGGAATGCATCAGCAGCAGATATTGCTAAGCGAGCAGGGTGTTTAACATGAACTTGGCATGACCTTATTGCTAAGACTATAAGAGTGTGTTAAGATCATGGGGAACACCTTACCCGCTAAGCAATATTTATTTATTTATTTTATTTATTTTGACAATCACATTTATCAGATTAAGGGTTAACAATTTGCTTATGTCGTAACTTAGAAATATTACAATTAGATTATCAGTAGCCCTCACACTAGGTCTAGCCTGTACATCTGCTGCTGACTGTACCTTCCACCACGAGGGTAGCGGACTCAGGGAGGAAGGCAGGAGGAAATGAGAGCTGACTTATTCCATAAAAAGTATTCTGGTCATACAGCGTTCGCGATAATGGGCGTCTTTCCTGTGGACATTGCGAAAGTTAACGGTTCTGGGACATACCTATGTACAAATTAAGTTTTGACCACATCATTCTTAAGAACCAGAAGCCGCCTATCGGCTTGAATTCGTCCAACAAGAAAATTTAATTTCATTTCATTTATTTATTGTTAGGTCATGAACATATTTTTACATAATAAGGTCTTATAGCTAGTTTGTGAATTAGGGTTCTAGAGTCCTTAACTTTCATATTTCCACAGGAAAGATTTGTAACCTAACTCATACAAAAATCTGTATGTATCATTCCCCTGTTTACTACCTGGATATTAACATTTCAACATTTTTGTCCACAGTAAAATCTACACTTAGTCGTTCACCGCATGCAAACAAAGTCTGATAACACTTCTCGTACTTTGATTCAGCTACCTCTTCGGCTAGTTTTACTGCTAGCGGTAGACCTTACGCCATTTGTAATAAGATCCACCGATGTATAGCTTAGTTAACAGTGTTGCTGTTTGTACGTCCCATTTTGTAGTGACAAAATTCGTATTTGCCAGACGACAGTTCGAAGCACAGTCAGCAAATTTGTATAATAAAGTTAACAGTAAAATTAATATTTTTCCTTGCTCCTCTAGAGAATTTAAGAAAAGGGTATATAATTGGCTCAAAACCTTAAGTTATACTCCGCTGCCAGTCTGAGACGTTTAACGTGTAGTAACGCGGTATGACAACAGCGTAAGTCACATATTTTCAAAGTTAAAAAAAAAAAACAAAATTTCTCTCGTATAGCAACACTTTGTAATGGCGTCATTACGTTTTATGTGACAGCGTAGTCATTAAGCTCTCTCGTTTATTTATATCCTAAACAATGTTATTTTTGTGTCTTTACTATTCTGATATGTTTAATATCACCGTAAGTGAAATAACAGTGGGTGTGGTGAATGTTTTATGTAGAAAATCATCTTATATCGTGAAATATGAAGTACCGCCAAAAAGGTGAAACCAAGGTTTGTTGTTAAATCTTCGATGAAATGCATTGAGGTATGTACAATTCATATTATTGAGATAACTAAGTTATCTACTGTAATCTTATATTCGGGATAATACGGTGTATATTCTACCGGTTAAAATATCGGTCATTTACCAAACTAACCTAAAAGTTGTGTAAACAAACAAATATACTATCCAATTAACCTTGAAAATGAATGCATTTCCGACTTCCGGACATAGATATCTAAAAATATTTTGACATTCATTCAATTTTATTTTTTTAAATGAACCGTTACCTATTTTCTACATTCAAAAGAGAAGCGTCTTCTTTCTTTTCGGCGGTTTGAATGTTGAGGACATTATCAGTTAGTGTAACCGTTTTTTACTGATTTACGTTGAAATGGGGAAAAGTAAAAGAAAAGGACATGATGAAGAATACATCAAACAGAAAATAAGAAGACTGGAGAAGAAATTACAAAAATTACCTACACAAGACTCTGTTCCCTCATCAGCGTCCCCTTCACCGACGCCAGCTATGAATGCTATGATGACTACCGAACAGGCTGGACCCTCCAACGATCCCGTTATATTGGACGAGGACTCGGCTCCAGGTGTGTAAAAACATTAAATAGTTGATGTATGTGACTTTAAACGCCTGGGTTATATCCATGTCTATATGACATGATGTCTATATGGAACAACAAAAAGTGGATAAAATACTTTGCAGATCATTAACCTGTATTGTACTTAAGGGCCAGCGCTTTCACTTTGAGGTCTGACAGAGCCCAACTATATAAGGCAAAATATATCATCTTTATTTGTTCCTTCAGGGCCAGCGCTTTCACTTTGAGGTTTGACAGTGCCCAATTACCTAAGGCTGGAGTTATCATGTTAAGGATAAACAAAGCCTCACTAACTTGAGTCTATAATTGGCTCCTATCTATTGATGCGCTACTACATAGAGAGTAGACAAATCATTATGTATTACCTTCATCCATGACATATACTTACAGATGTGGACCAGATACCAGAAGAGTTCCTGCTTGCTCTTGGTGATGAAGGTGCAGAAACAACAGAAAAAGGAGATCCTATTAGACCGGAATTAGCACACCGCTGGTCGAAAATTATGACAGAAGTGCTAACAAAGGATTCCAAGGAAGCTATTCTTAAAAAATATCCTACACCAGAAAATTTTCCCAGAGCTGAAGCACCTCTCATGAACCCGGAGATATCAGCTTCACTCTCAGATATCTCACAGAAAAGAGACAAACGGATATTAATCCGTCAAAACTTGATTGGAAAATTAATGGTATGTCTTGGAAAATCCCTCACAGCCCTATTAAAAGGCAATATTAATAGTAAAATTCTAATTGAGGAGGTTAACGATGCAGCAAAAATTGCAGCTGAGGTGCATCATCAGGACTCACAATCGAGGAAGTATTTTGCACTTTCTGGTGCTAATAAGACTGTCCAAGAAGCTGTACGAACTACAAAAATAGACGAGTTCTTGTTTGGAGCAGATTGTGGAGATAAAATAAAAGCTGCACAGGCCTTACAAAAGGCTAGTGCCCAAATAAAAACTGCTCCCAGTCAGCCGGCAAACCAACCAGGTTCAAATACAAAAAAGCAGCAGGTAAACTGGAAAGGCCCACCACCACATCAACAACCACAAAATCGTGGTGGGCATCATCAACGTCGACACACCTACAGGAAACAGAAACCCGATCACCATCACCAGAGGAGTCACAAGCGTCCACCACCGAGGTCCCGGTCCAGATACCAGAGATAACTCAGGTACATGCTGGTAGGTTAAGTTTGTTCAAATCCAATTGGCTAGAAATTACCGATGACCCAGTCATCTTACAGTGGATACAGGGATATGAAATTCCTTTTTCTCACAAGCCTCCTTCATATAATTCAGAACCACAATCCTGGCAAAAGAAAGACAAAATTACTATTAGTAAGGAAATTAAGAAACTTGTTTCCTTAGGTGCAGTCTCGAAATGTTCCCCCTGCCAAGACCAATTTATCTCCCCAATATTTCTGGTACCAAAACCAAATGGATCATATAGGTTCATTTTAAATCTCAAGAAACTGAACAAGTATATTGACCCGATACATTTCAAATTAGAAGATGTGCGAACAGCTTCTAAACTTATGACAGAAAATTGTTATATGGCATCAGTTGACTTAAAAGAGGCTTATTTTTCTTTACCAATTGCAGAAAACAGTATCTGAGATTTTCATTTGATGGTCAATTGTATCAATTTAATGCTCTCCCTTATGGTTTATGTACTGCTCCCTATGTTTTTACTAAACTTCTTAAACCAGTAGTAACCTATTTAAGACAAGAAAATATAATAATGACTTCATATTTAGATGACAGTCTTTATTTCAACAAATCTATAGATAAATGTAGAAAAGATGTTGACTTTGCATGTAAATTATTACAAGATTTGGGGTTTGTCATAAATTTTGAAAAAAGTGTTCTCACACCGAGTCAGTCATGCATATACCTAGGTTTTAATTTAAATTCCATGAATGTGTCATTGTCAGTTCCTGAAAAGAAACAAATATCAATATTAGCGGAAATAAAATCTTTTCAACAAAAACAAACTTGTAAAATTAGAGAATTTACTCACTTATTGGGTTTATTAAATTCAATTTGTCCTGCAGTGCCATATGGTCTCGTATATACCAAACTACTTGAAAGAGAAAAATACTTAGCCTTACTTAAATCAAAAGATAATTATGATGCAAAGATGACCATATCTCGGACTATTGTTTTAGAATTGGACTGGTGGTGCAGAAATATTAAGAAATTTAATTTGATAAAACAGAATAAATTTATAGTTGAAATAAATACTGACGCTTCTACTACAGGATGGGGAGCAGTATGTGGTACTAACAAGGCATCAGGGTCATGGTCAAAAGCAGAAAGGAAATATCATATAAATTATTTGGAACTTAAAGCTGTCTTATTAGGACTACAATGTTTCACAAAAGAATTTTTTAACTGTGAAATTTTATTAAGAGTGGACAATACTACCGCTGTAGCATATATAAATAAAATGGGAGGAATTCAATTTCCTCACCTTAATAGCATTACCAGAGACATTTGGCAATGGTGTGAAGATAGAAACATCTGGATATTCGCTTCATATATTAATACAAAGGATAATGTGGAAGCGGATATTGAGTCTAGAAAAAATAATGTTGAATGGGAACTCTCCTCCAAAGCTTTTAACAAAATAGTTCTTCAATTTGGTTTACCTGATATAGACTTATTTGCTTCTCGAATAAATAAAAAATGCCATAGATTTGTTTCATGGAAATGCGACCCGGAAGCTTATGCTATTGATGCGTTTACATTAAACTGGGGTAGTGCAATCTTTTATGCTTTCCCACCATTTTCCTTAGTGTTAAAATGCTTATACAAAATTAAGATAGATAAAGCAGTAGGGATTCTTGTTTTCCCATACTGGCCCTCTCAGCCGTGGTTTCCAATGATTCAGTCATTGTTAGTAGGAAATTTGATTATGTTTGAGCCAAATAAACATTTGTTGTCATCTCCTTCCAGAGAAAGTCACCCCCTCCATCAGCAACTTACCCTGGCTGCAGGCTTGCTATCAGCCAGGGATACTCCAGACGTGGAACCCCACCGTCAGCACTCAACCTTATGTTAAACTCTCTATCTGAAAATACTATAAAACAATATGATTGTTCCTTAAAGCTGTGGTGGAAATTTTGTAACAAGCATAATTTAGATACTTATCAAGCTTCAATTCCATTTGTTCTAAAATTTTTAAGTGAGTGTTTTGAGACTGGGTCATCATATGGTACATTGAACACCACCAGATCAGCTCTGTCTCTGATTATTGGACCAAGAATTGGATCAGATGACAGAATAAAACGCCTCATGAAAGGAGTATTCAGATCTAAACCACCTAAGCCGAAATACAACGTGACCTGGGACCCGGGACTGGTGTTGAATTTTTTATCCAATTTTGTTAATGATAATATTACACTTGACATATTGACAAGAAAACTTGTCACAATCCTAGCTTTAACATCTGGCCATAGAGTCCAGACTCTGTCCTTGATTAATATAAAGAACATTAACTTTACTGATGAAGGAATTCAAATATACATACCAGACTTAATAAAAACCTCAAAGAGAGGTAGTTTACAACCGATGTTATGCCTTAAGACGTTTAATTGTAAAAAAGAGATCTGTCCAGTCGCAACTATTAAAGCATATCTTGTAAGGACTGAATCCCTAAGAAGTAATGAAAATAGATTGATACTTACTTATAAAAAACCTTATAGACGAGCAACTACGCAGTCTATAAGTCGCTGGATTAAGATTACTCTTAAAGATGCTGGAATTGATATAAATATGTTTACAGCACATAGCACTAGACACGCGTCTAGTTCAGCTGCATTAAGATCGGGAGTTAGTATAGAACAAATTTGTAAAACTGCAGGTTGGTCGCAGAGTTCGGCAACATTTGCCAGACACTACAATAGGCCAATAAGTCAAGACTCGACACAGTTCAGTGTCGCTATATGTAATACTATTATGTGATTTGAATGTTAATTTTATGAAGCTAGGTTTATTAGTACTTAGCTGATTTCATTGTTGTTTTTCTTTTTGTTCTTAAGAAGTAAAATATATTTTATTCTATTCATTATACATTAAGGTTTATTATTAACAACCCATGCTTCAAATATCTACACGTTAAACGTCTCAGACTGGCAGCGGAGTATAATTATAAGATTAAACGAACTTACCTTAAGTGAAGTTCTATCTTAATTATACGAAGCTGCCAGTCTGAGACGTCACACCCAAAAATCCCACCCACTAATACATAGTATTATCCCGGATTAGGGTTGTTAATTTCCTCTATCTTTAAACGAAATGACGCCATTACAAAGTGTTGCTATACGAGAGAAATTTTGTTTTTTTTTTTTAACTTTGAAAATATGTGACTTACGCTGTTGTCATACCGCGTTACTACACGTTAAACGTCTCAGACTGGCAGCTTCGTATAATTAAGATAGAACTTCACTTAAGGTAAGTTCGTTTAATCTTATAATTATGATGACACAGAGTTACTGTTGAAACCATAAAACATGCACATCATGAGTTCCGATTGTATTTATTTCCCTCTCTCTTTCTCACTCACACACACACATGCACACACACACACACACACACACACACACACACACACACACTCAAACACACACACACGCACACACACACACACACACACACACACACTAAACTTTTTGTACCGTAGCTGTAAGAAATTCAATTACTTATGTATTTGTAAATTGCACTGATTTGTTACCACTACTTTTATTATATTACTCTACAATTAATTATTATGTATAATAACCTACGACCTAATGATCTGTAACAAAAGTAGAAGAGCGGTGCTCTCTTATCACAAGTATCTTGCATACTTAAAAAGAGGCGCCAGCGCAGTTTATGTAACTAAAAACTTTAAGATATCGAATAAATAATTTTTAATTTTAAGATAGTTCCGCGAGAGTTGAGGTCACGCACACATCAACATGTCATAAACACACGGGGAATTTGAAATGAGTGTTCTTTTTCGTACTGACAGCAAACCCAATTGAAATTTTAAGATTGACTAAAAAGCTTAAGGGATTTGTTCAATAGTTTGACGCAAGTCATCTATTCATTCACTACATTTTTTGCAATTAGTACTTCATTTGGATGTGTGTGTAATCATTCACCTCAATTCTGGTGAAATCAACTGCCATTAACAACACTGATTACAACCAGCACTACAATTAAAATTTGAATCCTCACACAATAGTACTATGGGGCTACCATAATGCGAATCGTTTTAGGTTCAGCCTGTTAATTATTGAAAGTTATTCTATGCAACTGACTCGCGACTCAGATTAGGTCCGAAACTGAATCACTAGATCGAGGTAGCACCCCTGATTCAAAAATTTAAAAATAAAATAAACAAAGCACTATCTGTATAACGATAGGAGAAAAGTTGGAGGAACTCCTGAAGTTGGACACTCGGCTGACGGCCATGCACGATGTGGTGGAAGACTACACCGAACAGCTGAACGGGTTCGACGCCGGTCTCAATAGTCAGGTATTTTGCTCTGGACTGTAAATTCTCAAACTTCTTTAGCTGGCGTTAGTTGGCCGTATGGTGACGGCAGAAATAATACATTTGTCACCACCCCAACTCCTCCTGCGGGTGTCGTAAGAGTCGACTAAGAGATTGAAGTGTCACTGACCATATTTGATTAAAGATTGATGATGGGCAGCAGCGTCATCATAGTGGACACACTACTGCGATCGCCAATCCGCTCGCCCAGCGTGGCGATTATGGGCATTTACCTCCTAATACGCATAGTTAATAGGAGAGGCCTACGTCCAGCAGTGGACTATCATAGGCTACTGATGATGATGATGAGATGTCCATTATACAGGGTGGCCAAAAATAACTGCATTCCCGTTGCCAGTGAAGTTTTGGAAAGCACAATACAACACAAAACTCTTTAACATATTGCACAACCATCCCTTAAGGTGTTCAGATATTTTTGAATATATCTGATGGCGACTGTGCAATGGTCACAGAACCTCGCGAATTTGTAACTATATTCATATTTTAACGACAAACGGGTCTTAATCGCGTAAACTTACGTTTAGTGGTCGCAGGCCGACTGGCTAGAAAATGTATTAAAACCTAACTGCGTGGATTTTGCGAAATACCCGCACTTGGTCTTTATTATTCACTTCTAGGCTAGGTTTGCCACTAGGCCTACACACAACGTTAAAATATGAGTGATAATCGTGAGTTTAAATGTTTTTATTGTGTACAGATGACGAGCTTTAAGGAGCAGATGACGTCGATGCGCGCCGAGCTGCAGGCTGGCATGGAGCAGCTGGAGGCCGGCAGCAGCAACCCTGAGACTGCTGGTAAAGCCATCACCAAACCAACAGCACACTATAATAATATTACTAACCTATGGTATAGACACACCCTGCCTCCCACCAAAATTGCGGCCCCTCCGCTTGGGCACAGTTACTCTTATCTCACTTACACAAGCATGGCACTGGTGCACCTACACGAGTTTAGATGCAGGCTTTATTTTATGTATGACACGATCTTACTGTATTGTCAACCTCGGATCAATAGCAATCAATTCATGGAAATGTCATCTTTCTTTCATTTAGAATACTAATGTTTTTCCAACAAATGAGTGTACAGACACGAGTAGGGTTGCCAATTGTCCCGCTATATGCGGGGGACGTCCCGTTTTGCAGTCCCAAAGTATGAGTCCTGCAAAGGGTTCGCGCGGGACGCCGATTGTTATCGCCGAATAATTAGACATAAAAGACAGCCATTCGAGATTGCGTCATGTTAATACGAATATGCCGGGACCGGGACTAATAGCTCGCCAGCACCACACACACACACACACACACGGGTGCTTATTAATTATGAATATGAATGCGATTGGTGCATCTATCCGAAACTGAACCGATCTGAAATTGATTAAGCTTTGTTTCTTAATGTTAGTGTCATAAAGTCTATCCTAATTTGTAATAAATGTATCTAAAGTTAATATTTTTTATCAGGTAGTAACCTTTTTCATACGTCTGATGGAGTCCCGCATTTATTAGACAAGTACCGCAATTTATTAACGAACGTACCGCTTTGGCAACTTTCAATGGCTTATGTTAATAGCGGTGATGGAGCTGAACGAGCGATTCGAGGGTCTGGTGCACGGATTGGATGACACGCTGCTGCAGCACGCTACGCTCTCCAACATGCAGCACCAGCTCACCCAAGAGCTCAAGGTACAGCCCCAGATCCTTTGCACATATGTCAAATAATTATACAGATGTAGTGAGAAATGACTTGCCTTCGGAAACGTTCGTCAACGTCATGCTGTTTCAGTCTATCTCACTGAGACTGACAGTAATAGCTGTCATGCTACTTCAGTCAGACTCGGTGACACTGCCTGAAACAGCATGTGTTTACGAACGTTTCCGAAGGCAAGTAATTTCTCACTACACCTGTACGTATGGGTAATATACTTACAACACACATATTTTGTGGTTTTCAAAAAGGGTAATAAACTGATTCCCTACAGACTATTTTCCTGCTCTCGCTTTGACGTATTTGTATAGGTGCCTAAAGATACAATTTCAAGTATTATATCCTTTTTATATGCAAAAACCTGGTAATAAGCAAAATTTTCTGATAAAGCTGAAGTAAAATTTGCATTTAGTGCCTCCTTTTAGTGATAAACTGATATACCTTATTATTTTATCAATTAAGTAACAGCACCATTTTGTCAGCAATATGGCCAATATGTAGGCAAGTAAGGTGTTAATTGTATGAGCTTCGTGGCGATTAACGCATACAACTTGATTTTGTTTATAGACATTGGTAGAGGGCGTCGAAATGCTTCGAGAACAGAAGGCAGACCGCGACGAATTACTCGACATCCTGCGAGACAAGGTTTGCCTTTGGTTGTAATGAGTTTACCAACAGACTTTATCCATGCATTTTTGATGTCAAAAGGAGTCAAAATTATAAATATTGGATGTCATATACCAAAGAAAAAACGACCAAGATCACCAACGTCCGAGGTGGGAATCGAACCCACGTGGGGCTCCGGGACATCCAATATATTTTATAATTTATATTATAGTATTAAGTAGTGGCTACTGGGGAAAAAATAAAAGTACAAATCAAAATATTTAGTTAAGGTGGTTCGTTTTTCATACTAATTGATTTATTCAAATATGGGTAAATGGAGCATAGTTTTACAATGAAACCACTTCCATCCACAATCATTTTGATATTTATTTGCGGCAAATTCTATTTCTGTAATAAAAATGGTCAAATAATAGCTTAAAACACTACTTTATTTTAATACAAATTTGTCAATGTGTGGGTCGGCGGCGACAGTGTCATACACCAATCGTATGTTCGATGTGTGCGTTAAAAAGCGACGTTGCCAGTTGACCACAAATGCTGCGTTGCCGCTCTGTCAAACCGAACGCATGTCGTGGTTTGTTATTTTATTTTGTTCCATCAAACTGCATTAAACGGAAAGCGTTGCTAATATTGCCATAATAGGTCATATATCCAATCAACAGCTAACCCGCGTACTATTTTATGATATTCCGTATTCGGTCGATTTGCTTGATTTTTATATTTTGTATCAGAAGATCATTTATTATAGAAAATATATACATAATAGTTACGTTTACACTACTATAGGGTGGACTTCTTACATTGTTATTAAAATAAATGTGCGTACTAAATGATAGTCGCGTGTAACTGAACGTAAAACCCATTTGGCACGGCAACGTCGGCAACACTAAATTCAAACGTCACTCTTTCTTTCAAAATCATCGGCAGTAATTTGGTTTGTATAATCCGAATTGACGCTAAATTACTAACGATTGTTTGAAATATTTTATAGCGTGGCATCTACAGTGATTTACATGAGGATGGAGCTACAAACGCCAAGGAAAGGCTATAAAAAACACCGATACTCGGGCTCGGGAAAAACTCGTAAGCGAAGCCTTGTAGAAATTGTACTATATTACGGAGAAATCAAAAGGTAATAAGTCCGGTAGAGTATCTTTCCTCCCACTATTTCAACAATTTTTTTATTACATATTTTCACTATGTTTATATTATAATAAAAACAATTTTTGTTTTTGAAACAACTGCTGATGATGAGTTCCAGGCCTTCAACTTTTAAAAATATAACCTTTTTGTAGATACTCACTGAGCCTGTTTTGAACCCAGGCTCCCTCCCCAACTTCGCAGTCAGGATCACCACCATCTAACTAGATAAAGCTGAACTGTATTTTTTATTCCAGTAATCATCAGACACCATTTTGACAATGAGTATTCTCATTTCAGATCCAAGGCCAACTGCAGGTGTCACAAATGACACTTCCAAGCAATATGTCTGCCAAGCAATCTTCCTATATTCATGTATAAAACCAGAAAAACGAAAACCAGAAAGAATAAATAAAAATAATATGAAATTATGTAATTAAAACACTGAATTTATGAATTGATCTGTTTTCTTTATCTATGTATTCCGCGCGTGATTAGAATGGGAAGGAATCTAATAATTAAAGTGACTAGAAATATCAAATATATAACTATAACTATATATATATATGAAAACTTGTCTGAGGTCATAGAATAGATTCCGTCCCAATCTGATTGTCCACCTATTAGGTCATCCAGGTCCGGTTTTTTGTAGTCTATTCCACATTGACCATGCAAAAAATACCGGAACTGGATGCCATAGCATCACCTGAAAACGTTTTTAAGTAAATAAATAAGGTTACCAAAATTAAACCTAGGTGGCTAGTTCAGGGGCCAATACCACAAAACTTTACAAGCATGTAATTCTACAAAGTTGACAACTATTTTGTATGGGAATTTATACAATTTTGTAGAATTCTTGTGAAGATTTGTGGGATAGGCCACAGGCATTACTGGAATAATTGTATTATAGGTAAAGTATCAATAAAAAAATAAAAAGTCTTATAAATTAAAAAATATATATCTTGATATTACGAGATTTGAACCTTGGTCCTCATGAATGTGCGTCAGACGGTCATCCAACTAGACTAATCCAAGTTCAAAACACGTTCCGAAGAAATAAGCAATCAGTTTCGTCAACGAATAAGGGTTTGAATGTGTGTGTGCATACTTCGCAAGCGCGACAGCGTTTCGTATTTATTCAAATAAACTTATTTTGTAAATTAAACCTCATCTGAAATTTAGTTGGCCACATTAGAAACAGCAGTTTATTTGAGGCAAACACATCACTTATTAAAAATATTTCCATTATCATACATAAAATATAAAAATACGTAGAATTCGCGCCAGCTAGGCACTGTAACGCCATCTATTGGCGTAGTAGTGCCTAGCTGACCGTGACATTCCACCTTAATAAATAATTTGATTTGTGTTTTCACAATTACTTTACTTTAGGAGTAAAAATATTATATGACATATATACCATTTTCGGACAAATGAAAGTATAATATTCGATACATATATTGTTTTTTTTCTTTATGATTGACCAGTATAAAACTGTAGCGAAAGATGTTCTACAAAGATATATTTTTTTTATTATCTCTAAAACTAAGCCGTATCCCGAAAAGTTCATATTACATTACGTATTGAAAGGTTGTCGGTAATCTCATTTAATTTTCGACCCTGTACAATTGACTCGAAATAATATTAACCATGAACAATATCTAAATTATGCGATCTCCTTTAGTACCGTTTGGTAGCCAAAGTTTCGTAACCAGCTTCGAAATGGGAATAAAATCCCAATAGGTAACTGGCTTTAAATCGGGATTTATCATTTACGAGATGGGAAAGTTATTCCCATTTCGTAGCTGGCTATCAGGCGGGAAACCATATTTCCCATTTGGCAGCCAAATCACCTACCAAATCTGGCTACCAAGCGGTAAGGTCCGATCTTCGTTCTGGCTGGCTACCTAGGTCACATTCCCGTGTGCCTACAGGCGGACATCAGCATGCTGGATGGACTGGTGCGCCAGGAGGAGTTCGACAGGGCGCAAGAAGACCTCGAGCATCGGCTTCTCAAGTGCAACGATAAGTTCACTAAGCAGGACGAGGTTTGGATGGTAAGATGCTAGTTCACAAAAAAAAAACCGATACAATAAAAAATTTGGGATTTGATTGTTAATTGAGGTGCATTAGTGACAGGCCCTAAAAACACTGTACCTAGGGCTTGTGCATAAATCACGCGAGGTCCTATAGGGGGGGAGGGGGTCCAAGAAAACATCACGAAAGATCACGGTAGGGGAGGGGGGGGGTCCAAGGAGACCTCACGTGTATTTTTTTACGATGAACAAACTAAGAAATATTGTCAATTTCGGCTTGCGAACGTGAAAAGTTGAATGAAAAAAATACACGTGAGACTGCTAGGGGGGGGGGGGGGTGTAGCCAAGAAACTCACCAAACATCACCATGGGGGAGGGGGGGGTCAAAAAGTAGCCAAAAAAACATCACATGATTTATGGGGTCGGTATCAAAACGACCAGAACCACATAAAGCCTAGATCGCAAAACGACCACATCTGCAAAACGCCTGTGTCTCGTAATGACTTTCTAGTAAAACGACCACAAAGCATAAAGTCTGAATATCAGAATGGTTAACTATCAAAATTACTTGTTCGCAAAACGACCACTTCGCAGAAGGTACAGATCTTAAAATGCCCTAATAGCAAAATACCTACATCGCAAATGAACTTAATCTCAGAATGGCATGGTAGCAATTAGTCTTGTTAGTAAAATAACATGAAACTATTCCATCCGCGTCATACTATCGCAATAAATAAGTATCTCTCGTGTTTCAGACATAATTTGTTCACAATATGAAGTTTTTTGTGAAACTCGAATAAAATTAATTTTTTTAACTAAATAAGTATTTAGTTTTGCGTTTTTATTTTTTCCCAAGTAGTCACACTACTTAATACTATATAAATTATAAATATTGGCCGTCATGAATATTATACCAAAGAAATATAGATAAAGCGCTCTGCCACTGGATCTTAGCAACCACCAAATAATTATCTCGGGTATAATGCAATACCTTTCAAGACTAGGCGGTACAGGCATCAGCCGCGAAAGCTGGTGGGTTTGATTCCCACCGCGGACGTTGGTGATCTTGGTCTGTTTTTCTTTGATAGGTGTATGACATCCAATATTTAAAATTTGTTTCCAATTTCTGCAAAATATTTCGGAGATCAAGTTCAATTTAAAAATGCTTAGGTACTACGCAGGACAACATAAGTCCAATAATATTTTATGTTCAGGAAGTATATAGGTATTAAAATTTTATTTTTATTAGTATGCATAATTCCCTGGTAAAGTGTGGGTCAATAGAAAAAGAAAAAAAGGTAAACAAATATGGCGGACCGGCAATCGCATTTGTTGTCTATGAAAATAGTGATGGGACCGATGGGAATAGTATTAACTTTAATCGACCAAATATATCCTTCGCGAAATAATTACGAACTCAATACAGTGTGTGTCTTTCATAGCGACATTGCTTTTAAGTAACGATAGATTAAAGTGTTGTTAACCATTTTAGTAAAAGAATATAATGATTGCCTTTATTATTTAAGAGTAATTAATTTTTATAAAAATCTTGAGCAGCAATGTAATGCAAACATTTATTGGACGTTTCTGAGAGGAAAAGCTAGTTTCGTTTTCATTTTAATTCGATCAAATCATTAAAGTAATATCTTCCGTTCGTTGTTTTTTACAATCTTAGCTATTTTTCGCGGCTTTAATCCCTATGGACCAGGTTCACTCATTGTAATCTAAAATAAAGTTAGATAAAGAGACAGACATTTACTTTTCATTTATCTACACTTTTGAGTTTAATTTAAAAGAAGTTACCTTTATAACAAACATTTTGAAGACGAAATGAGGCCCGTAAATAGCTAAGTCAAGTTGCGTTATTCTGTAGCAAAAGTGTAACGAAATCACAATGTTTATCTTAGTCCATATATAAAATAGCCAAGTCGTAGTTTAACCAGTTGCAAAAATCCAATCAAATTACAATTATCGGAGTCCAAATATAAAAGCTAAGCCGTAATAAAGTAAATATCAGAAGAATATAATAATACACAAAACCCGTAATAACACGAAAAAGTAGCATTTTTTTTAAATACCCGTCTTTAGTTTTTCTCAATTTACCGCCACTTCTGGCAGTCATGGTTAAGCCGCATACTCACGTATCCGATATTAAACTCCGCCACGAAGTCCGCGAATTATGCCGCTTAACGTTGTAGGTACCGGTACACATCAATAGTTTCCCAAATGACTCACGAACAATCATTTTTGTATATTGTTGGGTATACTCGTAATATCAAAGAAAACAATAAGAAAATCGCGTGACTAAAACAATCGATCGAATAAAACCGAATCGATAACGGAATAAAACTGTTTTATGTCCCATCACTACAAATGTTAGTTTTTTCATAGACAAGATAAATTTCGATGAGTAAAAAATCTCGACTAGCCCTTGACATAATATCGTAAAACACGTCCGAAGATTTCTTTGTGCTTAATTATTAATAAATATCAGATATTTTAACTAAAAATGTATGTGAACACAAGGTTTAAGGTTCTAAGTTGTGGATAGTATCAAGATTGTGTTTGGAAAGTATGTGGTTACGAAGTAATTCAGGTTTGCAGGTTTGTTTACCTTTTTTTCTTTTTCTATTGACCCACACTGTATATGCAATTTAAGTAATGATAAACAATTTTTTTCTATTCGATATAAATATGTGTTTTATTGTGTAACTTGGTTGTCGCCGTGTGGTGACGGCAGTAAGAATACATTTGTCACCACCTGAACTCTTCACTGATCATTCTTTAATAGAAGATTCATGATGGGCAGTAGCGTCATCGTAGTGGACACATTACTGCGATCGCCAATCCGCTTGCCTAGCGTAGCGATTATAGGCATTTATCTACAGGAATATCATAATTTCCCTGTTATGTATTCAGAAGCGGTAATGTAATGACCTATATTAAGAGACCGGTGTCTGTGGCTGTATCATAATGTTAACATTAAAGTACAGGCAGAGTACAGTGCATCATAATGTTGACATTAAAGTATCGTCGTCATGATATTAATTTTAACATTATGAAGTCAACTTCTTTTCGTTGTTTTTTTTTTCAATAAATATTTATTGTAGGATATCCTTACTCAAATTGAGTGATTTGACCTGATTTGAATTTTTATATTTAGAGGTAATTACTTAGTGGATATCAATGAAAATAAAGGTAAATTGTCATTCTAAACTAATGATATGGATGTAGATAAAGTTATGTATGTGACTGTACATAATTAGGCATTAAACACTCGTGTGATCTTATTATGAAACTCGCCTACGGCTCGTTTCATAAAACCACACTCATGTTTAATGCCTCTTATTATGCGCCAGCCACATAAATAACTATTAGGTACTTCGTAATGCATCTATACGCATAGTTAATAGAAGAAACCTACGTCCAGCAGTAGACTGAGATAAGCTGATGATGTGTATGTGTGCCGAAGTTTATGTAGGAAAAACAGCGATTAAAAGAAAAATAAACTTGTATCCTTTTTCATATATAGTTCCCACAGCCTAGAGCTGGAGATTAGAGATTATTTAATAGTCTATGTAAGGTCAATATGGGTAAGTGTAGCGACGGGGTAAGTGTAACTGACCTCCTTGTTACGTAAACTAATTGAACATTTGATACTGGTATGATCTGCTGTCATGATTAAACAAACCATCAATTCAAATTTGGTAACTACAAGTGACGTTGTCAAGTAATTTAAAGACTATCGTCATTTTGAAATCTGTCATTATTTTAAATAGGAGATTCAGTTTTACAAAGCACTTCGAGGTACAAAAAATCAAGGAAAATAGTAAGGTAAGTTACGTGGCTTGATACTGTACCAAATACGCTTTTTATGCTTCAAGTTATTATTATTGTTTCTTTAAAATAATGAAATATAAGAGTTAGTACATGCATTTAAAAATGTAACCCAAAAAGAGAGTGATTGGGAAAGTGTGTCTATTTCCCTTGGGGCAAGTGTGACTGTATGACACACTTGCCCCGTGTCAGGGGTCGCAAACAAATATTTTTTTGTATTCATCATCATCATATCAGCCATAAGACGTCCACTGCTACTCTCCCCTTTGGACCTCCTTATGTACCGGTTGGAAGCGACCTGCGTCATCCAGCGTCTCCCAGCGACCTTTTATATTATATTAATTGCGATATAAGGTATACTGGATAAAGTCGTTAGTTTTTGTTAATTTATTGGCAGTGATCGAAATTATGAGAGTAAAACTTTAGCAAAACTTTAACAAAACCTTAAAATTAACATAAATGAAAAAAGAAACAAGAAACCTATTGGCGGATCAGTGTTATTGTAGGTATATTCAGATGGACATCGCTTTTGTATAAACTAGTTCATCTTTCCAGATTATTCTTGGGATTAGGTTGCCAAGCGAGTCCCAGGCTCCTTTAAGCCGTAACAGAAAGCTGGGTCAAACGCTAGGAAGTAACGTTCTAATATTACTATTAGTTAATAGTATTGTGATAATGCTTTTTTTACTTCAGATTTGAAAAATGGTACGTAACTACGTGCGGAAAAGAAATGGTCCTGAATGGAGTAACATAAAATTAGATGAGGCTGTGGAAGAGGTAAAAAATGGCAGAATGTCAGGGTACCAAGCTGCTGCTTTGTTATAGAAAGGGAGCCTATTACATGAAATGTTTTAGTTCTAACAATTTTACTTTCCTGTGTTGTTTAGAGAGTACCGAGAAGGTCGTACCTAAGGTGTGAAATCGAATTGGAGATCAAAAATGTAAACAAATGGGATACCAGCACAAAAAAATTATCACAAGAGGGGGGTAATCTAAAATCAATCAAATACTTATAAAAAATGCGTATTTACCGTCACTGACGGTACGTAGAATTATTAAATATTTTACAAATTTTTAATACAAAACATTAAGCGAAATATATAATTTTTTTAATGATATATTTCGCTACTTTTAATAAAATGTAAAATGTTTAATTTATACTACTGGCAATGATAAGAAATCTTAAACATTTGGTTCGCAGTTATAACAATAACTAGTTTATTCGTAATTTAATACGGTAACGACACTAAGAACCATTTAAGAGGGTTCGCATTTATAACACACAAGAGGGTGCACCAAATAACTGTTTTATGAATTCATAAAAACTCCTAAAATTTAGCATTACAAAGTACATTAATATAGATTTTAGTATTTTTACCTACAGATCAATCATTTTCATATTTTAATCGAAATGGATTCGAGTAGGAGATGAAGACTGGAATTCGTTCCCCGATCACCCTAAAGATAAAAGTAACACGTTATTCGTTTTCAAACATTGATGATTATGTTCATTATTTACATCATTCTAGCAAATTTTCTAGGTTTTATTTTTGTAATCAGGAACCGTGGACACTCAGACGTATATTTTTTATTGTCATATC
Organism: Thaumatotibia leucotreta; assembly: GCA_025490895.1. NCBI lineage: Eukaryota > Metazoa > Arthropoda > Insecta > Lepidoptera > Tortricidae > Thaumatotibia > Thaumatotibia leucotreta. The sequence goes on from JALPQI010017883.1 coordinate 28,103, forward strand.
CAAAAATATGTTAACGATTGTGATACTTTGTGTATTGAACATACTTTGACTTTCGCGTATCTACATCTACACATAACACATTGTCTTAGGTTTAGTAGGTACCTGTAAGGATACTTGTAAGTGAAGTGTTAAATAAAATAAAAAACCAATCTCAAAATGCGACGTTAATTTACAAAGGTGTTAAAAACGACATTCGATGTAAAACGTTTTATACCCCTGGAATGTCACTTTAACATTGACTTTGTAATGTCATGTCATTGTCATAGAGTATTTACATTTTTGATCTCGAATTCCATTTCAGAGCTTATTTTTTATTTACTAACTAGATATTGTATTTTTTGTTTTGTTCCAAGCTCTTATAAAATGATTTTTCTTAAAAATGCGTTTATATTTAAAAAAGGTTTTCTACCCCAGCTAGGAACACATATGCCACAGTTACCCCGGATTTTATTTTATCATATATGATAATAGTCAGCTATCTACATCATGTAGATGCAAAATAATGAATTATCATCGTTTAGTATCATGAATATTGCATAATAAAATTAAAAGTTGCTGTCTAGCGTGCACTAACAATGCAGCTACACTTACCTCAATTTATTGGGGAAATGTGACTGACGGTCTTTTATTTTAAGACATTAAATACCATCTCTCAGTCATCAAATAACATAATATAAATGGTTTCTTGCTAAAGATGAACCTTATCATATTGTACTTTAGGTAGAACACATTTCGAAATACAGCTTTGGGATCTTGATTTATCTGTTTCAAGTTAACTTTTACAAAAGTATGACACACTTACCCATATTGACCTTACCTAGTTGCTATTCTGATAACTAGTCGTTTTGCTACTATAACTTGTAGTCGTTTCACTATGAAGTTCTTTTAAGATCTAGTTATTTTGCTATTAGGGCATTTTAAGATCTATACCTTCTGCGAAGTGGTCGGTTTTGCGACCAAGTAATTTTGATAGTTAGCCGTTCTGATATTCAGACTTTATGCTTTGTGGTCGTTTTACTAGAAAGTCATTACGAGATACAGGCGTTTTGCAGATGTGGTCGTTTTGCGATCTAGGCTTTATGTGGTTCTGGTCGTTTTGAGAAACCAGTCGTTTTGATACCGACCCGATTTATGCATGAGCCCCTATGCGTAATATCAGCCCTTGATCTTCTTTTGTTTTTGACGTTTTTACGAAAATGTAACAAAAAAACATGATGATTTTTAAACTGTGATAATATATATACGCTCAACCAAGTAACCAAAGAAATTCCGAATTAAAGAGCATGAAATGGTGTCCAATATGCATATTTTTACAGACATTAATATTCATATCCTTGAATTTAAATGAAAAAAAACCATTTAAAAGAAGTTTTTGTAGAAGTATTGAATTGAATAAAATTAATAGTAGTGAAAAAGGTCACGATTTCAATTCCACCATGTATACGTTGACTCCGATCTTTAAGTCGTGGAAACTATTTAAAGGATTTAAAGTTTTTAAACACAGTGATGTGATTAATTGAATCAGGCGTTACTTTGCGGAAGTCCATATTCAAGGATGAACAATATTGCTTTGCTCTTCCGCGATACAGAATGTGTAGCTAATTAGTGTAACCCGCTATAATTACTTGCGTATTTTTTGCATGCAATTAATTTTCCCACCCTCCCGCCGCAAAAATAAATACGCAAATAACTATAACAAACCACCACCAATAACACTATACTCGACACGTGTTTCGCCTCTCTACGAGGCATCATCAGGAGTTGACGATGTTGTCGGTCTGGTGTCCGGCAACAGAATGAGCTGTCCTGTCTGGTCGGCCATATTTATAACCTCACCCTGACCCCGCCCCCTACCCCCTTCTCCCCCCCTGGCAACGAAAAAAACAGCTAGCGTGGCTGAACAGGCACGACTTTATGTCAAATTAACGAAACAGCATCGTGCAGCTGTCCAGAATGTTTGGTTTAACCAGCGATGTAAGCAGCTGAATGTTGTACCTAATTACATCCATTTCCGTTGTAGTAGTACTAGCAGGTCGGCAAGGTTGGCAATTAATAAGGCTCAAAAGGTCTGGCTCAACGAAGAATCTCGCCATTGGTTTACAGTTAGAGACAATTTAAAAATGCATCTTAAGGTTCTATATTCCGAACTTTCATTTAAGCTGCATAATCTCGAGTTTGATATTCTTGACCAAAAGGCCAGATACTTCGCGTCAGAACTTGCTCACGAGATGTATATTGCACAGCTTAACAAATTGCACAGATTAACTGCAGCTTCTAATTCTTCCTTAGGCAGAGGTGAAATAGTACCACCAACTCATCACCAATTCCACCCTCGCATGAAGAACCTCACTACAGTCGAATTTTCGGGAAATGAAGTAGGTCTTTTGGAGAAGGGATTGAAATATAACATCCAGCCTAAGCTAAAACAGGGAGTTCTTGAAAATTTGGCTGTGGATGCCGAGGTTGCTATTGTTCGGGGGCGTGGTGAGGTAGACACAAAAACCATGGTAGCTAATGTTATTAAAGGTGCTGGTCTAGTAGAGGATGCGGGGGTACGATCTAATATGTTGTTATTAAGATCTATACAACAAAAGGTGCAAGATAATGATCTAGTGGTTTCAAAGGCAGACAAAGGCAATTGCATTGTGATCATGGAACGGGGTCAATACAATCAGAAAGTATTAGATATTATCCAAGGTGATGGCTTTTCTATTTTACGGAAAGACCCAACTCCAGCGTTCCAGAAAGATCTTAGGCATGCGGTTAAGGATTCTTCGTTTGTCTTTGAAACCGAGCATGAGAAGAATATGGTTATCCCCATGAATCCACGAGCTCCTGTTCTTTATGGTCTTCCAAAGATTCATAAAGACAATATTCCGATTCGTCCAGTGGTGTCATACTTGGGTGCACCAACTTATAATTTAGCAAAGAGATTGAATTGCATTATTAGAGATAAATCCCAATTTCGGCCTAAGTTTTGTTTAAAGAATAGTTTAGATCTAGTAGAGAGGATCAAGGGTATTAACTTGCCTGAGAATGCTATCCTTCTTTCGTTGGATGTAGACAGTTTATTTACAAATGTACCCTATGTCGAAACATTGGACATCCTTCGTGGTATGTTTGAAAGACAGCGGCTGCATCCGGGAGAGGTGGATGAATTATTGCAACTCACTGCTATTTGTATGAAACAAAATTATTTTAGATTTGGGGGTCAGTATTACCTGCAAAATGATGGTTTGGCTATGGGTTCACCATTGAGTCCTTTAATGGCTGATATTTTTATGGATGACTTTGAAAACCAGCATATTGTAGGTAATAGGGATATTTTGTATTATTTTAGGTACGTGGATGATTTAATTATTTGTTGGACGGGCAGTGTGACACAGCTGGATGCATTTTTTACTGAGGTTAATAACAAGCACCCCGAAAATTAAGTTTAAGAAAGAATTAGAGCAAGACAATTCACTTAATTTCCTGGACTTGATGATCACAAGGGTTAATAACAGACACGATTTCCAAATTTTCCGTAAGCCTACACAGACTGACGCAGTTATACCAGCTTCTTCTATACATCCGTGGCAACATAAGTTAGCGGCTTTTCATTGTTATGTGCATAGATTGTTGACTGTGCCTCTTTCTGATGACCATTATCGGCTAGAATTGAATAACATCTATCACTTGGCGGTTTCTAACGGCTACGATAAGTCAGTTGTGGATGGTATAATCAGAAAGAAACAGAATGGCATGATCAATAATATGTTGTATGCTGCACGGCCGTCTGAACCCACCAAGAAATTTCAGGCAAGCATTACGTATGTTGGCAAACTATCAGATGATATTTACAAAGTTTTGAAGTCTAATAATATTAATGTTGCTTTTAAGACAAACAATACGTTACATTCAAAACTTTGTAACGGCAAAGATCAAATTGAGACGGGCAAGAAGTCTGGTGTGTATAAGCTAACTTGTGATGATTGTAATAAGGTGTACGTGGGGCAAACGGGCCGTAATTTTAACACAAGGTATAAGGAGCATGTTACATCTTATAGGCATAACCATCCAGAACGTTCAAATTTCGCGAAGCATTTGATAGAGAGTGGCCATAGTTTATCTGAGGACCACTCTTTTAATGGTCTGCACGTTTGTGATAAAGGTTTACGTTTGAACGTCCTGGAACAATTGGAAATAGTTAGGTACAACGGTAGAGGTGTAATTATTAACGAGCAGCTGAATGTTGCGTCATTGCCGTTATTACGAATTTTTTCCGTTGCCAGGGGGGGAGAAGGGGGTAGGGGGCGGGGTCAGGGTGAGGTTATAAATATGGCCGACCAGACAGGACAGCTCATTCTGTTGCCGGACACCAGACCGACAACATCGTCAACTCCTGATGATGCCTCGTAGAGAGGCGAAACACGTGTCGAGTATAGTGTTATTGGTGGTGGTTTGTTATAGTTATTTGCGTATTTATTTTTGCGGCGGGAGGGTGGGAAAATTAATTGCATGCAAAAAATACGCAAGTAATTATAGCGGGTTACACTAATTAGCTACACATTCTGTATCGCGGAAGAGCAAAGCAATATTGTTCAACAGTGATGTGCTTAGCCGTGTGGTGACGGCAGTAAGAAAACATTTGTCACTGCCCCAACTCTTCCCGTGGGTGTCGTAAGTGTCGACTAAGGGATTGAAGTGTCATTAACCCTTTAGCAGCGTCATCTTAGTGGACACATTACTGCGATCGGCAAACCGCGTGACAAGCGTGGCGATTAAGGGCATTTACCTCCTAATGCGTCCTAATATAGGCTGTGGACTAATATCGGCTGATGATGTGTGTGTGCTTATTGCAGGAAGCAATAAGAGACCTTCGCGAGCTGGCGGATACGAAGGCCCAACTGACTGATCTGCTGAAGATCAGAGACGAGGCCACGGCACAACTGCGCTCCATCGATGAAAGGATCAACCGCCTTGTACTTATC
>JALPQI010017884.1:0-25839 GCA_025490895.1 Thaumatotibia leucotreta
ATTAGCCAGGCTAATTAATACTGCAAAGTAGAGGCTAACTAAATTTATCCACTTGCACAAACATACGATTCTTATCAGTTGTTCCGGTGTGTGTGTGAACTTGGCATATCAATAGTTAGCATCTCACAATTTTATGAGAGTTCTAGTAGCATGCCGAATAGTTCTAGAGTTCTGTATGGTTTTTTTAAATAGTTCTGCTCATTTATGGAAAAAAAATTAAAAATTAAAATGAGATGCTAACTTCGCAAACTTGGCATATCAAAAGCTAGCATCTCACTTTTTTATGAGAGTTCTAGTAGCATACCGACTAGTTCTAGAGTTCTAGACACTTTTTTTCAATAGTTCAGCTCATTTTAGGATAAAAAAAAATGTTTTTCTTAATGAGATGCTAACTTCACACACTTAGCATATCAAAAGTTAGAATCTCACAATTTTATGAGAGTTCTAGTAGCATGCCGAATAGTTCTAGAGTTCTGTATGGTTTTTTTAAATAGTTCTGCTCGTTTATGGAAAAAAAAAATTAAAATTAAAATGAGATGCTAACTTCGCAAACTTGGCATATCAAAAGCTAGCATCTCACTTTTTTATGAGAGTTCTAGTAGCATACCGACTTGTTCTAGAGTTCTAGACACTTTTTTTCAACAGTTCTGCTCATTTTAGGATAAAAAAAAATGTTTTTCTTAATGAGATGCTAACTTCACACACTTAGCATATCAAAGGTTAGCATCTCACAATTTTATGAGAGTTCTAGTAGCATGCCGAATAGTTCTAGAGTTCTGTATGGTTTTTTTTAAATAGTTCTGCTCATTTATGGAAAAAAAATTAAAAATTAAAATGAGATGCTAACTTCGCAAACTTGGCATATCAAAAGCTAGCATCTCACTTTTTTATGATAGTTCTAGTAGCATACCGAGTAGTTCTAGAGTTCTAGATACTTTTTTTCAATAGTTCTGTTCAATTTAGGAGAATAAATTTTTTTTTCTTATATAATGAGATGCTAACTTCACACTCTTAGCATATCAAAAGTTCATACAGCATCCCAGCCGATAAGGATGTAAGATTATAAGAGGCAGATATTATCGATAGCTAAAACCCTTTACTGTATGAATCCGAGGAGTTCTATCTTCCTGGACCAGATTTATAAGCTCTGGAGTCTCTGGAATATAAACTATAACAATTATTTAAAACCCGAAAGTATCCTGAAATTGAAACACAGCAACCAAGCCGATAAGGATGTAAGATAACAAGAGACAGATATTATCTATAGTTATAACCCTCTACTGTATGAAACCGAGGAGTTCTATCTTCCTGAACCAGATTTATAAGTTCAGGAGTCTCTGGAATATAAACTAAAAAAATATTCAAAACTCGAAAGTATCCTACATTTCACAAACAGCATCCCAGCCGATAAGGATGTGAGATTATAAAAAGCAGATATTATCGATAGCTATGACCCTCTCCTGTATGAATTCGAGAAGTTCTATCTTCCTGGACCAGATTTACAAGCTCTGTAGTCTCTGGAACATAAACTATAAAAAATATTCAAAACTCATAAGTATCATACATTTGACACACATCATCCCAGTCGATAAGGCTGTAAGATTATTAGAAGTAGATATTATAGATAGCTATAACTACCTACTATATGAATCCGAGGAGTTCTATCTTCCTGGACCAGATTTGTAAGCTCTGTAGTTTCTGGAATATAAACTATAAAAAAATATACAAAACTTGAAAGTATCCTACATGAATTCAAACAGCATCCCAGCCGATAAGGACGAAAGATTATAAGAGGCAGATAATATCGATAGTTATAACCCTCTACTGTACGAATCCGAGAAGTTCTATCTGCCTGGACCAGATTTATAAGCTCTAAAGTCTCTGGAATATAAACTATAAAAAATATTCAAAACTTGAAAGTATCCTACATTTGACACACAGCATCCCAGCCGATAAGGAAGTAAGATTATAACAGACAGATATAATCGATAGCAATAACCATCTACTGTATAAATCTAAAGAGTTCTATCTTCCTGGACCAGATTTACAAGCTCTGTAGTCTCTGGAACATAAACTATAAAAATTATTCAAAACTCATAAGTATCCTACATTTAACACACATCATCCCAGTCGATAAGGATGTAAGATTATAACAGACAGATATTATCGATAGCAATATCCTTCTACTCTATGAATCCGAGGAGTTTTATCTTCCTGGACCAGATTTTTAAGCTCTGGAAGATGAAAATTATTTAAGAAACTTAATAGTATGCTAGGTTTGACACACATCATTCCAGTCGATAAGGATGTAAGATTATGAGAGGCAGATATAATCAATAGCTATAACCCTCTGCTGTATGAATCCGAGGAGTTTTATCTTCCTGGACCAGATTTTTAAGCTCTGGAGTCTCTGGAATAAAAACTTTAAAAAATATTCAAAACTCCAAAGTGTCCTACATTTGACACACAGCACCACAGCCGATAAAGGTGTAAGATTATAATAAGCAGATATTATCGATAGCAACAACCCTGCACTGTATTAATCCGAGGAGTTATTTCTTCCTTGACTAGATTAATAAGCTTTGGACTCTCTGTAATATGCACTATAAAAATTATTTAAGAAACTCAATATTATGCCAGCTTTGACACACATCATCCCAGTCGATAAGGATGTAAGATTATAAAATGCAGATATTATCGACAGCTATGATCCTCTACTGAATGAATCCGAGGAGTTTTATCTTCCTTGACCAGATTTATAAGCTCTGGAGTCTCTGGAATATAAACTTTAAAATATATTCAAAACTCCAAAGTGTCCTACATTTGACACACAGCATCCCAGCCGATAAAGAAGAAACATTATAAGAGGCAGATGTTATCAATACTTATAACACTCTACTAAATGAATCCGAGAAGTTCAATATTCCTGGACCAGAGTCATGAGCTCTGGAGTCTCTGGAATATAAACTATGAAAATTATTCAAAACTTGAAAGTTTCCTACATTTGACACACAACATCCCAGCCGATAAGGATGTAAGATTATGACAGCCAGATATAATCAATAGCTATAATACTCTTCTGTGTGAATCCGAGGAGTTTTATCTTCCTGGACCAGAATTTTGAGCTCTGGAGTCTCTGGAATATAAACTATAAAACATTTTCGAAACTTGAAAGTATCCTACATTTGACACACAGCATCCCAGTCGATAAGGATGTTAGATTATGAGAGCCAGATATAATCAATAGCTATAACCCTCTACTGTGTGAATCCGAGGAGTTTTATCTTCCTGGACCAGACTTTTAAGCTCTGGAGTCTCTGGAATATTAACTATAAAAAATATTCAAAACTTGAAAGTATCCTACATTTGACACACAGCATCCCAGCCGATAAGGAAGTAAATTTATAAGAGCCAAATATAATCGATAGCAATAACCCTTTACTGTATGAATTCGAAGAGTTCTTTTTTTCCTGGACCAGATTTATAAGCTTTGGACTCTCTGGAATATAAACTATGAAAATTATTCAAAACTTGAAAGTTTCCTACATTTGACACACAACATCCCAGCCGATAAGGATGTAAGATTATGACAGCCAGATATAATCAATAGCTATAATACTCTTCTGTGTGAATCCGAGGAGTTTTATCTTCCTGGACCAGACTTTTAAGCTCTGGAGTTTCTGGAATATAAACTATAAAAAATGTTCGAAACTTGAAAGTATCCTACATTTGACACACAACGTCACAGCCGATAAGGATGTAAGATTATGAGAGCCAGATATAATCAATAGCTATAACCCTCTACTCCTCGGATTCATACAGTAGAGTGTTATAACTATCGATATTATCTGCCTCTTATAATATTTCGCCCTTATCGGCTGGGATGCTGTGTGTCAAATGTAGGATACTTTCAAGTTTTGTATATTTTTTTATAGTTTATATTTCAGAAACTACAGAGCTTACAAATATTCTGGTCCAGGAAGATAGAACTCCTCGGATTCATATAGTAGGTATAGGGATTGCAATTGCTGGATCCAGCATCCAGCAATCCAGCTGGATCCAGCGCATTTTTCGGTCTGCTGGATCCAGCAGCCAGTGCTGGATCCAGCGCTGCGGATCCGCAAATAAAATTCACCAAAAAAATGCATAATCAACTTTGCATAAACTTATTTTACGTCGTGTTTGAAACGGTTCCGCGATTTCGCGCTTAGTCCTAGACGGCCGTGGCTAATAATACGTGTGCTCCTTCCAATTTATGGTTGAAACAATGTGTATGGCTAAAAGTGGGAAAGAGTGGATAGATTCTAATGTAGTGCTTCGGAATGAGAAATCTATGTTTATGCTACGTTTTTGGTTGGGTATAAATTGCATGAGTTTGGTTTTATTGAAATTAAACTTTAAATTGTGATCATCCGACCAGGTTACGATATTTTGAATGGTTGTATTTAAGGTATTATTTAAATCTAATTGATTGTGGCAATGTTGAATTACAGATATGTTGTCAGCAAAAAGAGTACAAAATTTATGTATACATTTAGGCAGATCATTTATTAATAGATTAGAAATAAAACACAACCGAGAACACTACCTTGGGGTATAGATCGAGTAATATTCGTTTTATCTGATTTAAATATTTGGATGGTACCTGTACAGTCAACCAATTGGAACCCTAGGCCACTCAGGAACCATGTCAAAGTAACGTTATCAATCAGATTGTAAGACATATCAAACGGCTTTTCATTTTGACATGGTTCTAGAGTGGCCTAGGGTTCCAATTGGTCGAGTGTACATACCACCTGCAATAAAATATCATATAAAACACAATCATAAGATTTGCTCATACCTAGCAACTAGCAACATACCAATAGCATATTTTCTGTAATTTATTGTGTTTAAAACTTCGTTTGTGTACTTGAAAACTGCTGACGATGTTGAGCGACCTTTTCGGAAACCGTTTTGAGTATCGTTAAATACATATTTTAAACTTTTGACAGAAAAAAATCGGTCCGACATAGCGATTTCAAAAATTTTGAAAAAAATTTTAGAAGGGAAGGGCCTACATGTTTAATAACGGACATTTTAAGGAGATCTGGGACTGTTCCTTCTGTAAAAGACGGGTTAATGAGAAGTGTCATAGGAGGGGTTAACTCTTCAGCGCATTTTCTTACTAAATAGGGTGGTACTGGCAACTCATCTTGGCCAAAACTTCTTTTATTTTTGAGACATTTAATTAGTTTGAAAACTTCAAGTGAGGTGACGGGGCTAAGGCAGAGCGATTTTTCAGATGATGATATGACGGGTCGTCCCCGGAGCGAAGTTTCAGCCCTATATGTGACTTACGCGGCAAAAACCTGTTTATAGCATTTGTTATGTCCTAACATATTATTTTTTGTTGGAAATATAATAAACTTCACACTTTTGGAAACCGGGTCGAGCAAAGTTTGAGATGTAACATCCCAAAGAAGGAAGCTGTACAACGTCATTTTGTTAGCTTTTGAAAGCTTATTAAAGAATATGAAAACAAAGAGTTCGTTTTTCTAAAACTAAATTCGATAGAGTTCTGAAGAATATACTGAGGAAAGAGAAATCCGGAGAAACCCAAAGTTTGATTAGTAACATCCCAGAGGCAGTAAACTTGTGACCTGGTATCGCAGGTGTTTTGGATAGTGGGTTTATTAAAGCTCTTGAAATAAAAGAGTAATATCTTCTGCAGCAAAATCTGATAGAGTTCTGCACAAAATACTACGGAAGAGGTCATACTTGTCTAAAGTAGAGTTTGAAAAGTAGCATCCTAAAAATATTGCTCTCAATAATACATTTGCAGATGTTCGTATTACAGAACATAAAAGTACTTCCAAAAATAAGAAGTTCTTTCTTTTAGAACGACATTTCATAGAGTTCTGGATAAAAAAACTGAGAAATGGTTAAAAACTGGAATATCCAAAGTTTGACTCGTAGCATCCCAGAGACAGTAAACCTGCGACCTGGTAACACTAGTGTATTGGATAGTGTGTTTATTAAAGCACCGAAAACCAAAGAGTTCTATGTTCTGGAATGATATTTAATAGACTTCTGAAGAAGAAATCGAGAAAAGGGTTAAAATATGGAGAAACCCAAAGTTTGATTAGTAGCATCCCAGAGGCAGTAACCTTGCGACCTGGTATAACAGATATTCTGGATAGCGGGTTTATTAGAGGACATAAAATCAAATAATTCTATCTTTTGCAGCAAAATCAGATAGAGTTCTACACAAAAAACTATGGAAGAGGTCATACTTGTCTAAAGTAGAGTTTGGAAAGTAGCATCCTAAAGAATCTTGCTCTCAATAATATAATTGCAGGTGTTCGTATTACATGATATGTAAGTGGTTCCAAAAATATGGAGTTCTATCTTTTAAAACGATATTTAGTAGAGTATTGAAGAAAAGCTTGGCCACAAATGAAAATTACTTGCAGCGAATTCTCAATACTGAAAACAGTACACTCAAGCTGGCTTTGACGGTTATAAATGCAAAAAAAAATCTGACCCAAAAGAATTATAACGAGAGGGCTGAAATAATAAGCAATATTCCGTTGTTCAATATTCTTGAAACAGGAAAAACAGGACAAAAGCTCGATGCCGAGTGTAATTCGGCACATTTGGCCGAGTATCTATTTAGCGACGTGCCCAGCTATGTTAAATCGGTAGCTTGTGAATGCGGACAATTTTTAACTACGAAAGGAGTATTGCTTAATGTCAACGTAGACATTTTGCTGAATACAGGGTTTGGCAGAATGCAACTGGCGGTGGACGAGGGAGTTTCGCACTTATCCACATGCAGACGCTGCAGAAAAATAAACATGGATGTGTTGGAGTATGGTCCGCATATTATTATTGATACCAGCATCGTTACGGATGACAGATACACGCTACCGACCCATGTTACCCACGACCTCGATTCGATTGCGTCTACAATAACAGTACAAGGCACATATTATATACTCACTGGAGTTATAAATTGGATAGCTGGCCACTACATTGCGTACGCAAAGTGCGGTTTGTTCTGGTACGAATATGACGACTTAGGGACGAGCAGGAAACCAGTATCCGGTAAAAAACAAATCACACCTCATGTGATAATTTATACTGTAAAGTAAAACATAATGTGTAATTAATACAAAATGCTTCGAACGTGTAACATATTTTGATTTGATTGATTGATTTGTGTAGATAAATAATTTTCATATTGTACATTCCAGAGAGTCCAAAGCTAATAAATCTGGTCCAGGAAGACAGAACTCTTCGAATTCATACAGTAGAGGGTTATTGCTATCGATTATATTTGCCTCTTTTAATCTTACTTCCTTATCGGCTGGGATGCTGTGTGTCAAATGTAGGATACTTTCAAGTTTTGATTATTTTTTATAGTTTATATTCCAGAGACTCCAGAGCATAAAAATCTGGTCCAGGAAGATAAAACTCCTCGGATTCATACAGTAGAGGGTTAAAGCTATTGATTATATCTATCTTTTATAATCTTACATCCTTATCGGCTGGGATGCTTTGTGTCAAATGTAGGATACTTTCAAGTATTGATTATTTTTTATAGTTTATATTCAAGAGACTCTAGAGCTTAAAAATCTGGTCCAGGAAGATAAAACTCCTCGGATTCATACAGAAGAGGGTTATAACTATTGATTATATCTGCCTCTCATAATCTTACATCCTTATCGACTGGGATGATGTGTGTCAAACCTAGCATACTATTGAGTTTCTTAAATAATTTTCATAGTGTATATTACAGAGAGTCCAAAGCTTATAAATCTGGTTCAAGTAGATAGAACTCCTTGGATTCATACAGTACAGGGTTATTACTATCGATAATATCTACTTCTTATAATCTTACACCCTTATCTGCTGGGATGCTGTGTGTCAAATGTAGGATACTTTCGAGTTTTGAATAATTTTTATAGTTTATATTCCTGAGACTCCAGAACTTATAAATCTGGTCCAGGAAACAACTCGGATTCATACAGTAGAGGGTAAAAGTTATCTATGGTATCTGCCTCTTATAATCTTACATCCTTATCGGCTGGGATGCTGTTTGTCAAATGTAGGAGACTTTCGAGTTTTGAATAATTTTTATAGTTTATATTCCAGAGTCCAGAGCTTATAAATCTGGTCCAGGAAGATAAAACTCCACGGATTCATACAGAAGAGGGTTAAAGCTATCTATAATATCCGCCTTTTATAATCTTACATCCTTATCGACTGGGATGATATGTGTCAAAGCTAGCATACTATCGAGTTTCTTAAATAATTTTCATAGTGTATATTACAGAGAGTCCAGAGCTTATAAATCTGGTCCAGGAAGATAGAACTCCTCTGATATATTTAGTAGAGGGTTATTGCTATCGTTAATATCTGCCTCTTATAAATTTACTTCCTTATCGGCTGGGATGCTGTGTGTCAAATGTAGGATACTTTCAAGTATTGAACATTTTTTATAGTTAATATTCCAGAGACTCCATAGCTTAAAAGTCTGGTCCAGGAAGATAAAACTCCTCGGATTCTCACAGTAGAGGGTTATAGCTATTGATTATATCTGGCTCTCATAATCTTACATCCTTATCGGCTGTGACGTTGTGTGTCAAATGTAGGATACTTTCAAGTTTCGAACATTTTTTTATAGTTTATATTCCAGAGACTCCAGAGCTTAAAAGTCTGGTCCAGGAAGATAAAACTCCTCGGATTCACACAGAAGAGTATTATAGCTATTGATTATATCTGGCTGTCATAATCTTACATCCTTATCGGCTGGGATGTTGTGTGTCAAATGTAGGAAACTTTCAAGTTTTGAATAATTTTCATAGTTTATATTCCAGAGAGTCCAAAGCTTATAAATCTGGTCCAGGAAAAAAAGAACTCTTCGAATTCATACAGTAAAGGGTTATTGCTATCGATTATATTTGGCTCTTATAAATTTACTTCCTTATCGGCTGGGATGCTGTGTGTCAAATGTAGGATATTTTCAAGTTTTGAATATTTTTTATAGTTAATATTCCAGAGACTCCAGAGCTTAAAAGTCTGGTCCAGGAAGATAAAACTCCTCGGATTCACACAGTAGAGGGTTATAGCTATTGATTATATCTGGCTCTCATAATCTAACATCCTTATCGACTGGGATGCTGTGTGTCAAATGTAGGATACTTTCAAGTTTCGAAAATGTTTTATAGTTTATATTCCAGAGACTCCAGAGCTCAAAAGTCTGGTCCAGGAAGATAAAACTCCTCGGATTCACACAGAAGAGTATTATAGCTATTGATTATATCTAGCTGTCATAATCTTACATCCTTATCGGCTGGGATGTTGTGTGTCAAATGTAGGAAACTTTCAAGTTTTGAATAATTTTCATAGTTTATATTCCAGAGAGTCCAAAGCTTATAAATCTGGTCCAGGAAAAAAAGAACTCTTCGAATTCATACAGTAAAGGGTTATTGCTATCGATTATATTTGGCTCTTATAAATTTACTTCCTTATCGGCTGGGATGCTGTATGTCAAATGTAGGATACTTTCAAGTTTTGAATATTTTTTATAGTTAATATTCCAGAGACTCCAGAGCTTAAAAGTCTGGTCCAGGAAGATAAAACTCCTCGGATTCACACAGTAGAGGGTTATAGCTATTGATTATATCTGGCTCTCATAATCTAACATCCTTATCGACTGGGATGCTGTGTGTCAAATGTAGGATACTTTCAAGTTTCGAAAATGTTTTATAGTTTATATTCCAGAGACTCCAGAGCTCAAAAGTCTGGTCCAGGAAGATAAAACTCCTCGGATTCACACAGAAGAGGGTTAAAGCTATTGATTATATCTGGCTCTCATAATCTTACATCCTTATCGGCTGTGACGTTTTGTGTCAAATGTAGGATACTTTCAAGTTTCGAACATTTTTTATAGTTTATATTCCAGAGACTCCAGAGCTTAAAAGTCTGGTCCAGGAAGATAAAACTCCTCGGATTCACACAGAAGAGTATTATAGCTATTGATTATATCTGGCTGTCATAATCTTACATCCTTATCGGCTGGGATGTTGTGTGTCAAATGTAGGAAACTTTCAAGTTTTGAATAATTTTCATAGTTTATATTCCAGAGACTCCAGAGCTCATGACTCTGGTCCAGGAATATTGAACTTCTCGGATTCATTTAGTAGAGTGTTATAACTATTGATAACATCTGCCTCTTATAATGTTACTTCTTTATCGGCTGGGATGCTGTGTGTCAAATGTAGGACACTTTGGAGTTTTGAATATATTTTAAAGTTTATATTCCAGAGACTCCAGAGCTTATAAATCTGGTCAAGGAAGATAAAACTCCTCGGATTCATTCAGTAGAGGATCATAGCTGTCGATAATATCTGCATTTTATAATCTTACATCCTTATCGACTGGGATGATGTGTGTCAAAGCTGGCATAATATTGAGTTTCTTAAATAATTTTTATAGTGCATATTACAGAGAGTCCAAAGCTTATTAATCTAGTCAAGGAAGAAATAACTCCTCGGATTAATACAGTGCAGGGTTGTTGCTATCGATAATATCTGCATATTATAATCTTACACCTTTATCTGCTGGGATGCTGTGTCAAGTGTAAGATACTTTCGAGATTTGAATAATTTTTATAGTTTATATTCCAGAGACTCCAGGCCTGAAAAGTCTGGTCCAGGAAGATAGAACTCCTTGGTTTCATACAGTAGAGAGTTATAACTATCTATAAAATATACATCTTATAATCTAACTTCCTTATCGGCTGGGATGCTGGGTGTCAAATTTAAGATACTTTCGAGTTTTAAATAATTTTTATCGTTTTTATTCTAGATAATCCAGAACTTATAAAACTGGTCCAGGAAGATAGAACTCCTCGGATTCATACAGTAGAGTGTTATACCTATCGATAATATCTGCCTCTTATAATCTTACATCCTTATCGACTGGGATGCTGTGTGTCAAATGTAGGATACTTTCAAGTTTCGAACATTTTTATAGTTTATATTCCAGAGACAACAGAGCTCAAAAGTCTGGTCCAGGAAGATAAAACTCCTCGGATTCACACAGAAGAGTATTATAGCTATTGATTATATCTGGCTGTCATAATCTTACATCCTTATCGGCTGGGATGTTGTGTGTCAAATGTAGGAAACTTTCAAGTTTTGAACATTTTTTATAGTTAATATTCCAGAGACTCCAGAGCTCAAAAGTCAGGTCCAGGATGATAAAACTCCTCGGATTCACACAGAAGAGTTTTATAGCTATTGATTATATCTGGCTGTCATAATCTTACATCCTTATCGGCTGGGATGTTGTGTGTCAAATGTAGGAAACTTTCAAGTTTCGAATAATTTTCATAGTTTATATTCCAGAGACTCCAGAGCTCATGACTCTGGTCCAGGAATATGGAACTTCTCGGATTCATACAGTAGATTGTTATAAGTATTGATAACATCTGCCTCTTATAATGTTTCTTCTTTATCGGCGGGGATGCTGTGTGTCAAATGTAGGACACTTTGGAGTTTTGAATATTTTTTAAAGTTTATATTCCAGAGACTCCAGAGCTTATAAATCTGGTCAAGGAAGATAAAACTCCTCGGATTCATTCAGTACAGGATCATAACTGTCGATAATATCTGCCTTTTATAATCTTACATCCTTATCGACTGGGATGATGTGTGTCAAAGCTGGCATAATATTGAGTTTCTTAAATAATTGTCATAGTGCATATTACAGAGAGTCCAAAGCTTATTAATCTAGTCAAGGAAGAAATAACTCCTCGGATTAATACAGTGCAGGGTTATTGCTATCGATAATATCTGCTTCTTATAATCTTACACCCTTATCTGCTGGGATGGGATGCTGTGTGTCAAGTGTAAGATACTTTCGAGTTTTGAATATATTTTATAGTTTATATTCCAGAGACTCCAGGGCTTAAAAGTCTGGTCCAGGAAGATAGAACTCCTTGGATTCATACAGTAGAGAGTTATAACTATCTATAAAATATACATCTTATAATCTAACTTCCTTATCGGCTGGGATGCTGGGTGTCAAATTAAGGATACTTTCGAGTTTTAAATAATTTTTATCGTTTTTACTCTAGATAATCCAGAACTTATAAAACTGGTCCAGGAAGATAGAACTCCTCGGATTCATACAGTAGAGTGTTATACCTATCGATAATATCTGCCTCTTATAATCTTACATCCTTATCGACTGGGATGCTGTGTGTCAAATGTAGGATACTTTCAAGTTTTGAACATTTTTTATAGTTAATATTCCAGAGACTCCAGAGCTCAAAAGTCTGGTCCAGGATGATAAAACTCCTCGGATTCACACAGAAGAGTATTATAGCTATTGAATATATTTGGCTGTTATAATCTTACATCCTTATGGGCTGGGATGTTGTGTGTCAAATGTAGGAAACTTTCAAGTTTTGAATATTTTTCATAGTTTATATTCCAGAGACTCCAGAGCTCATGACTCTGGTCCAGGAATATGGAACTTCTCGGATTCAGACAGAATAGTGTTATAACTATTGATAACATCTACCTCTTATAATCTTTCTTCTTTATCGGCTGTGGTGCTGTGTGGCACTTTGGAGTTTTGAATATTTTTAAAGTTTTTATTCCAGAGACTCCAGAGCTTAAAAATCTGGTCCAGGAAGATTAAACTCCTCGGATTCATACAGCAGAGGGTTATAGCTATTGATTATATCTGCCTCTCATAATCTTACATCCTTATCGACTGGAATGATGTGTGTCAAACCTAGCATACTATTAAGTTTCTTAAATAATTTTCATCTTCCAGAGCTTAAAAATCTGGTCCAGGAAGATAAAACTCCTCGGATTCATAGAGTAGAAGGATATTGCTATCGATAATATCTGTCTGTTATAATCTTACATCCTTATCGACTGGGATGATGTGTGTTAAATGTAGGATACTTATGAGTTTTGAATAATTTTTATAGTTTATGTTCCAGAGACTACAGAGCTTGTAAATCTGGTCCAGGAAGATAGAACTCTTCAGATTTATACAGTAGATGGTTATTGCTATCGATTATATCTGTCTGTTATAATCTTACTTCCTTATCAGCTGGGATGCTGTGTGTCAAATGTAGGATACTTTCAAGTTTTGAATATTTTTTATAGTTTATATTCCAGAGACTTTAGAGCTTATAAATCTGGTCCAGGCAGATAGAACTTCTCGGATTCGTACAGTAGAGGGTTATAACTATTGATTTCATCTGCCTCTCATAATCTTACATCCTTATCGGCTGGGATGCTGTGTGTCAAATGTAGGATACTTTCGAGTTTTGGATTATTTTTGTTCTCCAAAGCTCATGACTCTGGTCCAGGAAGATAGAACTTCCTCGGATTCATACAGTAGAGTGTTATAACTATCGATATTATCTGCCTCTTATAATCTTTCGTCCTTATCGACTGGGATGATGTGTGTCAAATGTATGATACTTATGAGTTTTGAATATTTTTTATAGTTTATGTTCCAGAGACTACAGAGCTTGTAAATCTGGTCCAGGAAGATAGAACTTCTCGAATTCATACAGGAGAGGGTCATAGCTATCGATAATATCTGCTTTTTATAATCTCACATCCTTATCGGCTGGGATGCTGTTTGTGAAATGTAGGATACTTTCGAGTTTTGAATATTTTTTTAGTTTATATTCCAGAGACTCCTGAACTTATAAATCTGGTTCAGGAAGATAGAACTCCTCGGTTTCATACAGTAGAGGGTTATAACTATAGATAATATCTGTCTCTTGTTATCTTACATCCTTATCGGCTTGGTTGCTGTGTTTCAATTTCAGGATACTTTCGGGTTTTAAATAATTGTTATAGTTTATATTCCAGAGACTCCAGAGCTTATAAATCTGGTCCAGGAAGATAGAACTCCTCGGATTCATACAGTAAAGGGTTTTAGCTATCGATAATATCTGCCTCTTATAATCTTACATCCTTATCGGCTGGGATGCTGTATGAACTTTTGATATGCTAAGAGTGTGAAGTTAGCATCTCATTATATAAGAAAAAAAAAATTATTCTCCTAAATTGAACAGAACTATTGAAAAAAAGTATCTAGAACTCTAGAACTACTCAGTATGCTACTAGAACTATCATAAAAAAGTGAGATGCTAGCTTTTGATATGCCAAGTTTGCGAAGTTAGCATCTCATTTTAATTTTTAATTTTTTTTTCCATAAATGAGCAGAACTATTTAAAAAAAACCATACAGAACTCTAGAACTATTCGGCATGCTACTAGAACTCTCATAAAATTGTGAGATGCTAACCTTTGATATGCTAAGTGTGTGAAGTTAGCATCTCATTAAGAAAAACATTTTTTTTATCCTAAAATGAGCAGAACTATTGAAAAAAAGTATCTAGAACTCTAGAACTAGTCGGTATGCTACTAGAACTCTCATAAAAAAGTGAGATGCTAGCTTTTGATATGCCAAGTTTGCGAAGTTAGCATCTCATTTTAATTTTAATTTTTTTTTTCCATAAACGAGCAGAACTATTTAAAAAAACCATACAGAACTCTAGAACTATTCGGCATGCTACTAGAACTCTCATAAAATTGTGAGATGCTAACTTTTGATATGCTAAGTGTGTGAAGTTAGCATCTCATTAAGAAAAACATTTTTTTTTACCCTAAAATGAGCTGAACTATTGAAAAAAAGTGTCTAGAACTCTAGAACTAGTCGGTATGCTACTAGAACTCTCATAAAAAAGTGAGATGCTAGCTTTTGATATGCCAAGTTTGCGAAGTTAGCATCTCATTTTAATTTTTTATTTTTTTTCCATAAATGAGCAGAACTATTTAAAAAAACCATACAGAACTCTAAAACTATTCGGCATGCTACTAGAACTCTCATAAAATTGTGAGATGCTAACTATTGATATGCCAAGTTCACACACACTGTTCCGGTCGGTTTAAATGCATTGCAGGGCACTGAGTCGATGTAGGTAAAAAGTGTTCTAATTTCCGAAGATTACAACCATAAAACCAACATATAGGGAAGATTAAAGATGCCAGAGGACGTACAGTCAAGGGTATTAATATATATACACTTCTCCTCATGTGTCTCCCTTACAAATGTGTCTATATATTAATGCACTCGACTGTAGACGATTGTCTGTCGGGATTTGTAAAAAAAAATGTTTTATTTTCAGATAACATGAGTCCATAGCAATGTTAGTTTAGAACATAAGATTTACAACTAGGTATGTTGTTATACATATAGCTACGTAATCTTAACAAAGTACCTACACCTGACTGACTATTTTGATTTCCGCCATCGATTTATCGAAATCAGGGAGATCATGATCATGAATTTTACATGGCAACTGATCCTAGTAAACAGGCTGGCTTTGTAGGCTGGTGCAAATTTGTAGGAAAAGGCATAATTATGCCTTTGTGTGTCCGTGTAACAAGAACTATAAACAATATTAGCACTGACAGGTCTTGAAATCATTCTAAACAGACCCTTAATATTGTTGACCCAGCATAAGTCCCTAAGTCAACGCATTTTATCAATATTCAAATGCCTGCAACATTTAATAACCGAAAGTTAGTAGACGATGTAAAAAACAAATTGCGCGCGAATTTTCTATTACCATCGGAGCTCTATTCTCTAAACAATGAAGTCGAAATTTGAATATTTTAAACTTCGGAAGAATGTATATAAACGCTTTTATCCTCTAGCCTATAGAGACTAAATTCGTTCAAGTTGTATTATAGTCGATACTTCGATAGGTCAGTGTCGCGTGCCCATGCGTCGCGCTCCGGCGCGCGCGCCTACTCCTGTCTTTATTCTAATCGCTAATCTACCACTCTACTAAGTCAAAAAGTATAAGAGTGAACTCTGATTTCTATCAAGCCTTTAATTGATTATTATTGAAAAACTACGAGGATAAATTGTACCTATTTATTTTATATGATACTTTGTAAATGTATATTATACGTATACGTACAACCATCAGTAAATGTATTGTTGTTGTAAAGCTTGAATATTTTTTGTAGCGATTTTAAACCGTTTTTCATACGTAGTGAAATATTAAATAAATTCACCACATATACCTAACTATATTTTTACAATACACTTCTCAAAAAACCTCAAAACCTTTAACTTATTAATCTTACCGATATACATTCAGATAATTATGGTAAAAGTGAAAAATCCATTAATTATGTGATAATTAAACCTATATTATGTGAAATTCTTCGTTGCGTGGGCGCTGCTGAGACTGATGATCAAAAGGCGTTAGTGTTTAGTAGTTTTTAATGTCATTTTCGACAAATCGGAATCCTATTTTACGTGGCGAGAGTACTACTGACCCCAGCTGTTCCACGAAACCCCCTATCTTTGCTACATTTTACGACGTATGGTACGTAACTACGTACTAAGTACATCGTACTTGGAGACAATTATGGACACCTCAGATGCTTTGCTCTACATACTTCTAGATGCTTCTATCTAAAACAATATTTAGGTGATTAGGGGACTGTTGTCGGGTTGTTATTTATTTATATATATATATATATATTAGTGTGTATATTATTATCTATGTAATACTGTGTTCAGTATTGTATCAGTTGTTATTTTATTAATTGTTTATTAGCTTCTCTTGCACCGCTCACAGTTTCTCTGTTCTGCCCGATGGTTGACTGGTAGAGAATGCTTCATAGCATTAAGCCCGCGTTTTGTATGATTTTTATTTTGTGCAATAAAGATTAAATAAATAAATAAATAGCTTATAATAAAAGCTTATAATTTTAGAATAGCAGATTTTTTCATATGTGTTACTATAAACTGGACTGTTTGTCCTGGGCTAACAGACTAGTTTACTCTACATTCCTATTTACCCCTTTTTACGGTACCTATGCCCCCAGTTAAGAATCCACTCAATATATTTAGTGGATATTCTTATACTGGTTCTAGGGCTCGTCATCAATAGCGACGGCAATTGGCAACACAGGGCGCAATAATTGGATTAAGTAGGTATTATCAAATTCAGTGCGAATTAAGGCAAGTTCCGCTTAAGTAATTAATTTCCTAATGCGTGGGACGTGATGTATTGTTTTCTAATCGTTCGATAATATTCATGTAGTTATGAATTTTATTACACTTTGTTAATTGGTTTATTTTAAATTAGCTTTAATGTATGTGGAAATAGGTCACATAAAATAATTTTATTAAAATACTTGTACTTGCGAACCCTGCTAGGAGTATAAGGGTTGGTAGCAGTTGGTATTTACATTTTATTCGATGTTACTATTTATTTTCCTTGTGTCTGGCCTGAGCGTTTTATCACACACACTTGCTGCTTGTCATTTTACTGGGATGGCCACTACCGTCAGTAGTACCTACATAAATCAAACCATTTAAGTACCTGCTCGTACACATTGCCGTTGCCGCGTGGTGACACAAGAAGAGGTCACAAAGATTACATTTGTCACCCACCCCAACACTTCCCGTGGGTGTCAAAAAGTAAGAGTCCACGAAGGGATTGAAGTGTCACGAACCACCGTCATCAGCGTCATCATAGTGGACACACTACTGCGATCGCCTACCCGCTTGCCCAGCGCAACGTGGCGATTATAGGCATTCCTCATAATCCGATGCGTTTATATTGATAGGAGAGGTCTATGTCCAGCAGTGGACTGAAATAGGCTGATGAAGACATACATAAGAGTTATGAGTAACGTTAACTTTTTTATTATCTTTACTACAATTCATACACATAAAAATCTAACTAACCTAACGTATATTACTATCTTAGATTGACCATTGTGGCATTGTACCGAAGATGCTGTATGCTGGCAGCATTGCAGTGCCAGGAAGTCCCCAGCTCTTCGGTCTTAAGTTACGTTAACCATGTTTGCATGTAGCTACCTCTAGGTGGGGTACAAGGTACAAGTAGTTCCGTCTAATATGTTACAAAACACAACAATAAATAATGAGCAAATTAATTACTTGCCAACATATCAGATGTATCAATGGAACCTATTAGCTGATTTGAAAACGATTCGTAAATATAGCCCGAGGTGGAATGAATTGCAAGAACTATCTATTAATAGAAATAAAGCTATTAGAAAACTGTAATAATAAAATAGTTTTACAAACACCTATAGTATAATAGAGTAGGTACAGGTAGGTATGTCTTGCAATACACCTATTTAGTTTTTCACTTTTCAAGTTCTCATATTAGGTAGTAGGTAAGTAGGTACTAGTAGAATTTATCCTGTTTGACAAAGATGATACTTTCGCTTTTACCGCTTTTTCAAATCGTTTTAATAATTTAAACGTGATAATTATTTTTTATGACATAACATAAGTAATAATAGTAGGCTTTTATCAGGCTGAGTGTCGGTGACTATAAAACACGACGAAGCGAGTTTTAAAACCGACACAAGACTTAGAAAAATCTGCATTTCAACAAGTGTATCATACAACGTAGGAGAACCAGACTATCTCTGCAGTACCAACCAAGCCGTGCGGAAAAGTACTATGAAAATCATGGATATAGAATATGGATATGGATTTGACAACGTAATAATAATAGCAAGAACGAAAGGGATGGTCTTATGAAACTTTTTACTAGTGGAAGTGAAAAGGAACGATAATCGTCCGTCCTTATCACTGTGCCACTATTTTTTGTGTGTGTGGCACGTAGATGCTAAATCTAAGTGCCAGACAAATGCGTTGAATACGTCACTATACGTAGTATCTTCTTAGTAGTCTGTGACTATGTCTATCCCTCTTAGTGGCACACTATGTGCGGCCCCTCGATGAAAATTCATTCCCGGAAAAAAATCACTTTCTGTGCATAAGTTTAGGTATCTTTAAAAAAGCACTTTCGGGCATATGCATTATAAAAACATATTCACTTAGTTAAGTATTCTTTCTAAATTTTCCACGTAACGGATTAAAACAGTCGTAAAGTTACTTCTTGTAAATTATATTAAAACGTAGTTTAAACTATTCTCACCGTAGACAGGTATGGGCCGCACCCATCGCGTACACTCGCTTACACTGTAACTTTCGGCATTTAAATGGATCTGGGTTTATGGAAGATATTAAAAAGACGTTTACTTGAGAGAATATTCAGTAATAAAACACGGCATCTAGTTTTGGTTCAATGATGCTTATTTTGCGAAGTAAAGGCAGTAAACTTAGCACATCATAGGTGCGACAGTAAGTCGCCGCGAGATAGGGTGAAGACACATTTATCAGCATGCGTACGCATTTTTTGTATAAAAAATGACAGTATAGTTATTAGCAGAGTAGAGGGTGCAGCTAGAGATCGTGATAGCGGAGTGCAGGGCTGTCAATTAAACGCCAATTCTTCAATGCATTATAATATTATATTGAATAAAAATTAGAACATGGACAGTTTCACAGCGGCTATTAAAAAAGACGAATTAAACAAATAACTTACAGTCTACATGCAGGCGGATATATGGTAAAAGAGAAATGCTCTATGGTCGCCTTAGTCGCCTAGCTTTTTACAGGAAGGAGCATAGACAAGAAATGTATCTTTCTAACAATAGTATGGGGCCGCGTCCAGCTTTCCGCACGCGTACGTATGCTTACACGTTTCATACTAAACGGCCAATTTTATTACACAAAATGCGTACGCATGCTGATATATGTGTCTTCACCCATAGACGTCCCGTGAGCCCCGTCTTTTACAATTTAAAGTAAGTAAATAATTTTAAAAGCCCTCCTACGGCGTCTACGGGCGTCGGCTTCTCATACTCTCGTTAGTAATATCGTACTTACCTACTATATTTGCATTATCATATATATTATAAGGGGTTATTCATAATCCTCTTCTAACTTAACAAACCGATAAGTATCTTTTGTCCCTCTTGGTTTATAGCCCTATTGATGATACCGAAAATTATCACCAAATTAAAATTTAAAAAAACCGATTTTTCCAAGATCTCCGATTTGTTTCCATCATTGGTTTCCTCAAATCCTACTTTCTAAATGCAAATTCTTGTAAATGAATGAAAATTCCAAAAGCGTCATACATGTACCTATAACATTTGAAGAGATCCCTCGATTTCTCCAAGATCCCATCATCAAACCCCAACTTGGTGCCAACGGGACCATCTCGGGGTAATACACGTTTGATCACAAAAATAAATTTTAAAATCGGTCAACGATTCTCGGAGATATCAGGTAACATACATACAACAACAAAAAACTGTCGAATTGACAACCTCCTCCTTTCTTTGAAGTCGGTTAAAAATACATTAAATAAATATGCCAATTTGGTTTTTGTTTGTCAACATACCAGTTATCACTCGTGATGGTCAGTAAAAAAACTACACTAAAGAATTGAAAGCGTTTATTCATAAAACTATTTTTATGAATAAACACTTTCTATATTCTGAATCTATATTCAATAAAAAAATGCTCGACCAGTTTGTTATTGAGTGTACTCGATCTGTTATCAAAACAATACAATACGAGGCATTGTCGAAGTAGTTGTCGGACTTATGCAACACGGCGCTTTCATCCAATACAAGACAGGTGCGGCCTTCTACTTCAATAATCTATTGTAATCTGTATGATTACTTTATTTTGTTCATCATAATCATCAGCCTATGATAGTCCACTGCTGGACGTAGGCCTCTCCTATTAACTATGCGTATAGACGCATTAGGAGGTAAATGCGGTGGCACACTGTTTCATAGACAGAAGTTTCATAGAATTTCGTTTCACAGAAATTTGTTCATATATTATTTGGATCATATATTTTCTGTTCCAATATTATTGTTTCATAGACTATTCAATTGCTTAAAACATATTTCACAGACATTCAGTTCCATGTATATTGCTATCTAACTTTTTTACTTTACAAAGTAACCAAACACTAGAATAAATTTTGTTTCATGTATTTTTGTTTTGTAGGCACTTATTTCTTAGATTGTTGTTTTATAGTTACTAGTTTATATAATATTTAGTTCCACTATTTACTTTATTGCATAGTGATATTCTTACCTAATGAGTCATATTTCATGTAAGTATTTTGTTTCTTATACACTGATTCGCCCTCCCTCTAAAAAAACCAAACTGCTACCAGAAAAGTAGGTAAATTGTAGGCAAAGTAGGTTAGGTAGGGTAGGTTAGGTTAGGTTAGCTAGCTTTTCAATCTGTTCTAGCCTCGAAACCTAACCAATCCAAGTTAGTCAGGGTAAAACCGACTTGGATTGGTTAGGTTTCGAGCGTAGTTTTCCGGATAAATAAAATACCTATTTACTTTTAATTAATTGTTTACGTATCGTCATCCTTGCGAAACCAAAAAAGGGGGGACGGGGGGGCGATAAAAAATAACAAATGTGTACCTCCCCAGCTCTAACCTGGATAGGTTCGTCAGGTACCTTTTATCCCTTAGAGCAGAAATAGAAGCCCCGCGCAGCGGGGCTTCGTCGACCGGTTCCCAGGTCTAAATCGCTTACTGAAATTCTTTGGACAAAGGTATTTCTTTTGTATTTGTATAATGGTATGTACTTAATGATAATTCTATAGTTTGATTATGACTGAATAAAAAATATTAAGTTTGATACAATGACAAACAACCTTCTATGAATATTCCGTTTTTGAAACAACTGTTCTAGACAAAAAATACTATACGAATTAATAATATTTGATTGAATACGCTATGAAATGAAATTCTAAGAACTACATATCTGAACAATGAAAAATATACAAAACCAGATTATACTATGTAAGAGCTCTGAAAAATGATCATTCTATGAAATGAAAATACGAGAAACATTTTCTATGAACCAATATTCTGCGAAAATGTTGTCTATGAAACAACGTACAACCGGTAAATGCCCATAATCGCCACGCTGGGCAAGCGGATTGGCGATCGCAGTAATGTGTCCACTATGATGACGCTGCTGCCAATCATCAATCTTTAATCAAATATGGTCAGTGACACTTCAATCCCTTAGTCGACTCTTACGACACCCGCAGGATGAGTTGGGGTGGTGACAAATGTATTCTTTCTGCCGTCACCACACGGACATATTATATTACTGTAGCTAATTTAAGGAACAAATGCAGGCTCCTCACTAACATCACAAAACATTCTAGGGAACTTACTGTTGATTAAGCCTAGCTTCTTATATTGAAGCTGGTCTAGATATTGAAAATGGCCTGGCCACGACATTGGTCTATGTCGAACGGCGGCGGGGGGCGGAAAATCATACGTGCGAGAAGGAGTTCCGATATCGGTCTCTCGTTCCAACTTATGGATTCGCTCGTCGCCGGTCGCCTTAAGGTGCGTTCTGACCAAACGAACATTCGCTATTCTAACCCCCCACTCTACGAAATTCGATCGTTACACAAAACGTGATTGGTTGATTTCGTCGAGCGGGGGATAGAACAGCGAATGCTCTTTTGGTCGGAATGCACCTTTAGACCAATGTCCACCTGTCAATGTGCACCTTTAGGCCAGGTCATAATTCTGGGGGGCAAGCACATGTTTCAGTCACCACTCAGACAAAATAGGAACTACCAGGCGACTCCAATCCGATAGATGTGGTACGATACGATACGACCATAGCTTGTTGTTGCAGTTGACGCCGAAATAGACAATTATAGGTATTTAATAGCCAAACAAAACAGCCAAAAAGTATTTAGCTTTAATCATAAAGCGCAACTACATTAAGTATAACATCTTTTGAAGAATCTTTAGTTTAGAAGGAAAATCTATTAAAATGATGACTCAGTATAATTGTAAGTACTGCTAGTGCTACGCCCTTAACTATTAACCAATTTATCTCTTTAATGACTTGCAGATCCATATCCCGGATGCTGCCATATTCACAGATAGGCTTAGTACCTAAATAATATCAAAGACGCGACATATGTAGGTGTAACCTGGACTTTGGACAATTTAATTAGTTTGATATTTGTTATGTTTTTTGTTACTTTTTTACGTATTTTATTGTGTCGTTGTTTTTTGAAATTGATTCTGCCAAAACTGGCCAAAACCTAATTGATAAGTATTTCCTACTTAGTACCTACGTCACAATGAAACGCTACATCTGATGAGGTCAGAATTTTCTTTTTAACCAGAGTTTAACACGTTCGCTACCACCTTTTTTGTATTTTTTGCGGTATTAGGGATGGTCATATAGTAAAAGTTGCTCTGTAAATAATGACTTACAACTGCAGATTCTTCTACTGAATATAGGTATATTATATATCGTCTTATTACTGCAAATACCTGCTACGTGCACGTATTATGTTCTTCGACAACGAATTTAATTATCAGGATAATTAAACTAATTCAACCAAAACCTGATTTGTGCTTTGGAGTACCTGATTTGGTATTTGAAGTAATAGGACGATATTATCTTAAATGCTGCGATATTGAGAGACTAGACAGTATCTAATTTTCTCTCACAGTATTAAAAGTAAAACTTGCGAGGACAAGCCCTCACTGAGGAATGTAAAGAGCATATTATTTTTGCTGACCTTTATTCGCGGGTGCAGCAAAGGTCAAGAATTGGGTCAGGCTCTGAAAGGTCCATTGATGATGATGGCTATTTCTATTGCTCAATATTACTTGTAATTATTTTCTGATTAAAGTGTTTTTTTGCGATATATTATACGGAGTGATTCCAAGCGCTAAACATAATTAGGTACATTCAATTTTTTTTTTAATAGTCGGAAATAGGGATGATGAGGATTGCGTGGCAAGGTATGTTGCTCGGACCAAGGTTAAACTTAAATACTTTGGTCCAAAACTACCTAGGTACTCACCTCTTTCCCATCGTTTCGCTTTTGTTTTTACGACTGATAAGTGATAACAGTGACGACATGATATTTCAATAATAATAGGCATTTTATAAGCAAAAATATCCTGCTTTTTCGCTTGTCATGTGAAGAAATTGGTTTCTTTGGTTGGAATCAGCATTGTACCGAGGAGAAGTTTCGTAAGTTGCGAAACTTGCATAGAGTATGTTCTCTGCAATTAAAATTTTATAAACAATCTAATCGTGCCAAAACCATAGTATATAAGCCTTTTAAGGTATATTTTATGCCTTGTTTACTCAATTGTGAAATACAATATTATTCATAACACTTTTTTTGTAAGTTCTGATGGAAACATTGTCAATGAGAACTTACTCTTAAATTCTCATGAAAATTCGTGGAAATTTCCGAGTATATTCCCGCAATTTTGAGAATGTTCTGCAACTTGTACCTAGGTACATTTCTAGTTGGAATTAAAAGTAGCTCCCTTATGGCAAGCGACAAAGTGGACCGTTTTATTACTAAATTGCTCACAATTCGACAACACAATTTAACGCAGTTTAAAATGTATGCAAGTAAACTGTGAGCAAAAAATATCATCACGGAATAGCTACTAGTTTACTTATCGTAACGTGGGTATATCGGATGTGATGGATTTTCGGTAAGATTTTTTGTCGAACAAACTTATACTCGTAGTATGTACTATACTGTCTTCATATAAGTAGGTAAATAGCAATAATATCACTAGTTCGAAGAGTTAATTAGCAAGTAAATAGTTTGAACTAACTATAAGCAACAAATCATGGAGGAATTTTGACAATAAAATAAGCTTGCGTTTATAAAGTACACGATTCCACAGATTGATATTTAAATCATGAATTGGCAATTAATCGGCGGAAATCTTTATTCATGCTCGATTTATGTGAACAGTTGATTTGTGGGACAAATTGTCGGCATGTGTCACCACGACTTCTATCAGATTTATGATTAAAACTTATGTAATTTAGTTATCTCGATTTTTTTATAATGTAAAGATATTTTTAGCGTTCTCCACAATCGAAAAAAAAAAACGTTGTAAAGGCGCAATGAAATCCAGCTCATTATCAAAATCACTCATTTTATTTTTATAAGGGTTCGGTTATTTGTAGCCCTTGGCTGGAGATGCATGTGTAGGAAGAAAAATATTGTAGAAGAAGTAAATAAAATTAAAAGTTTCAGTTCCCAACTCCATTTCAGAAAACCACAAAACTTTTGCTGTTAATAAAACATAAAATGTAGGTAAGGTACCTACTTTTAAAGAGTTACTGCTACTACCTAACTAATATTTACTAAGCGAAAGAGCATGAACGAGAGGGACACTGTAATATTATGTTTCCAGAATGCATTTGACACTATGCGTTGGACCACTCGGCAGTGTTTGATACAGAAAGGTAAAAGGTTATGCTTTCTGCTATTGAGTAAGGTCTCAGACATTGGCACAAACCACCCCAATGGATCGAAGTGTATCCGTAAGGACCCGCCAATATGATTAAGATAAGGATACATACTAGCAGGAATTAATAGTTATTTGTTATACAAGGGTGCAAAGTTGTATTTTACCCGCGAGTATGAAATTAAAACACGAGCAAGTGAAGGATTATAGTTGAACCACGAGCGAAGCGAGTGGTTCTAAAATAGAATCCTGAGCGCAGCGAGTGTTTTAACATACGAGAAGTAAAATACATTTGCACCCGTGTGTAACACAAAACTTTTCCCCTCACTATAGCGAGGAAACTCAAAAAAGGTACCGTCAAATGCGCCAACATTGCCACCACGGGAAAGTTTGCCCGTAACGCAATTTTTTTACAAATCGGTTCGTGGTGTAAATTTAATCAGAGTTCTGGCAACTCCACTATTTTTAGTAGAAACTAGGTTATATGGGTGGCAACACTGCGCATCATATTTGCAGCTAACGTCAATCAGTAGCTTGTTCCAACTCGTTGAGTGCAGTGCGTTATTTGGCGGGCAA
>JALPQI010017885.1:0-15920 GCA_025490895.1 Thaumatotibia leucotreta
TATCTACGAGTTTATTTGAGCTGTTAGTATTTAATGTATGGGTAATATTCTATGTGAATAGGTACTTACATAATATCCTGTCTTCCTAATATTTTTTTTTATAATCACACTTTACCGCATAAAAAACTATTAAGTTACATCAGACATTTTCTGAAATAGGTATCCATAAACCCAAGTACCTACTATACCTAGTTACATGTGGTTACAAACATACGCGTGCTTCTAGTTGCAATTTCGTAAAGGCTGGTGGATGTATCCAGCCCTGTGCAACCCGAACTGAGTTAACCTTAACGTGTTGGAATAAAAAAAGACGTGAGGCATTAAACAAGTAAATATGTGTCTATGATATTGATATTTACGTATTGAAATATAGTCCCACGAAGCGAAGCAAAAATGTTTTCAACTTTTCAGATCGCCATTTAAAAATTGCCAATCCTTACTCTTCATCACGAACAGACATTGGAAACGGATTGGTTGACTATCGATCCGTCGTAAGAAACCGGATTCCAATTGAATTTTGTCTCTGTCGGGTCGATATCGGATACTACGAGCCATCCGACTGCTCTATAAAGTGCCATTATTCTAAATACGTAATGAAATAAACTACGTTAACTAACAAACTACTTAAAAGTAATAGTATTTTATGCAACCCTTGTTTAAGAGAGGACAAAAAAGGTGAGTGGCGTGGGTAACAATTTGAGGCGAAGCCGAAAATTGTTATTAAAGACGCCACGAACATTTTTTGACTCAATTAAACAATGTTGCATACAATACTTTTTCTATGACCACACATTTATTTTGAAATAAAATAATTTAGAAATATTCTTAGTCAAACACAATTTTATTAATAATCAAGGTCGGGCGTGAGACGTCAAAATGAAAAAAAAGCTCCTCTATGGTTTACTGTTCATCAGATTTTTTTTAAATTAAGTTGGCAGCCATGTATTTCATTAAGTCTTGTATACACGAGGTGTCTTAAAATGCATAAAACGCACTGAGTATAAACCCGAATGCGTTTATAGGGAATAGACAATATAGACTTATCTTGACATCTGTAACTGTAAGGTAGGGTAGCTTAATGGTGTGTTCACAACCATGTAAATGACAAATAAAAGTACGGGAGTAGAAAAAATATTTTAAATTTAGGTATGCTATTCAAGTATGTAAAATAGGAATGTAGGTAATAAATCGTTGCGTTAATTTAGTAGAATGCCAACATAAAAAGTTTGGTAAAATCAAAAACAAAATTATGATTGGAACCCAATCAACCTTAATTTCCGGTTAGAATTACGCAAGATCTGATAAATCCAACTTAGCATTTTTTTTCAGTGAAAGGATTATCCAAAAGGTATTCACTATATCGAAGAGTAATAGTTGACACACATATCTAACTTACCTACATAGTGCACAATACATAGATAGTGTATACTCGATCAATAGGAGCCCTAGGCCACTCAGCAACCATGTCAAAATAACGTTATCTATTAGATTGTGAGACATTTCAAGCTACTTTTCATCTTCACATACAGGGTGAACGATATGAAGTGTTACCAAGTAGATTTTATTAAGTCTGGTGTCAAAATAATAGCGGCTTATTATCGGAAATATGTTTTGGACATCGCATTGAAGTCTTAGGCACGCAAACATTTGGGTTGTAGACCGCAAACATAAGAACGAGACTGAGCTTTTCTACTTATAAAGCTAGTAAGAACCAAACTTGCCTGATAACCGAATTTCACGTGTCATTTCTCCAGTGCAGTGACGAGTTTCGGACTTTTTATCTGGTCTATTTTGAAGAGAAAGGTTAAAGCAATTAAACATGCTAGTATAAATGCAATGAAAGAAAACGATCGTATTTTACTGACTCGTACCACTACCACTGGATCACAAACGTTCTGCAAGCAAATATTTTTTTACCATTTGTAGACCATAGTCAAGGCAAAAGGTAGTCATAAGGACTAAAAGTAAATGTAATCACAAAATCTAGTATTTTTCTCTTGTTTATCTTACTTATCGCAGTGCTTTGAAATTGTTAACACTTCACATCATTCACCCTGTAGTTCTAGAGTAGCCTAGGGTTCGAATTGGTTGAACCTACGTATCTACATAAAAACTTACGGATCGAACTGTGAACCTTTTTTTGCAAGCGGTTTGACTAAGATTAAGCTTAGTCGGTACTTACATATGCGGGCGAAGCCGCGGAAAAAGCTATTTGCAACATACTTACTTGAACTTACCGCTATAAGCGTGAAGGTCAACCA
The DNA here is from genome assembly GCA_025490895.1 of Thaumatotibia leucotreta. Lineage (NCBI taxonomy): Eukaryota > Metazoa > Arthropoda > Insecta > Lepidoptera > Tortricidae > Thaumatotibia > Thaumatotibia leucotreta. The sequence goes on from JALPQI010017885.1 coordinate 2,262, forward strand.
TAGATTACAGTAGCGATCAAAAGTATTTTGACAAATAAAGATAATGTAGTAATTTTGTGAATTGAGTTAATATTTAATAATAATTTAGTAATTACATTTTCTAACCCTATCCTTTTTACGTTCCCACTGAGATAACTAAAAACAAACTACAAACTGAAAAGAAAATCATTAAAAATACACTTTAGAACGATCAAAAGTATTTTGACATTTGAATAAAATTATTTTACCGGACTTGTAAGAAGGTCAACATTTGAACATTTGCTTAATATTTGGTTGCGTATCCTTTGGACTTTTCAACAGCAGCACATCGAGTCGGCATGGAGTCCACTACCTTCTGTATACGTTCATATGGTATTCTTGCCCACTCTGACTTCAGTGCTTGAAAAAAATCTTCCTTGTTGGAATAATTTCTCTGTCTCACTCTGCGATCCAGCTCTTCCCATAGGTGCTCGATTGGATTAAGATCAGCACTTTGACTCGGCCTCTCGAAAACCTTGACTTTTTTACGTTTTAAAAATGCCTTGATATGGTTTGATTTATGCTTAGGGTCGATATCGTGTTGAAAAACCCATCGAGGTGGCATATTTTCTTTGGCATAAGGTATCATGTGTGTATTAAGTATATTTTCAAACACAAATCGATCCATAATGCCATCTATTCGAACGAGAGGTCCGAGTCTGTGACGAGAAAAAACATCCCCAGACCATTACGTTACCGCCACCATGTTTGACTGTGGGTACTTGGTATCGCACATCGTGTCTTTTATTATGTGGACGACGTACATACATACTTTATTCCATCCGATGACATTAAATTGAACTTATTTATTTAATCTTTATTGCAAAAATAAAATAGTACTCCCGTCGCTCCATAGAATTTTGGACCACTCAGTACTTGTCCACGATTTGTGTCTTAGTGCAAACGCTAATCGCTCCTTCTTGTTTTTTGCCGATATAAGACAAGTGGCTTTTTATATGAGCGTCGACCATGAAGCCCTTGCTCCGTTAGGCGTCGTTTGACAGTAGATACAATTACGTTGTAATTGTCTTTCAGCTCGTCCTAGATTTTCACTGCAGTTTTCTGCGGATCTTTTACAGACAGTTTTTTTATTAAATGATCAGTTTTGACGTGGTTTTTCGAGGACGACCGCTTCTAGGCTTGTTGTTGACGCCTTTTCGATCCTTGAATTGCTTATTCCAGACACTAACAAGTTGCCGTGATATATGAAAAGTTCGCGAAACTTCAGTCTGCGACTTGCCTTTTTTGAGTGCAGTTGCAAAGGCTTGTTTTAAATCGTTTTAATATTCTTTACATTTCGGCATGTTATATAAAGTCTAGCTAGGCCTTAATGTATTCAGAAAATGTTTTCATCCCGTAAGAATATTCTCAATAAAACTGAATAAAGGAATGGTGTCAAAATATTTTTGAACCAACAAGATGTACGTTTTTATGGCCAGGTCCTTAATATAGTTCAAGCAGCTAACCTTTTTGTGTATTTCAAAGAAGTTATGAGCCATTAATAACCACGGCATAAACTAATTTGGAAAAACTTATCTACCTTGTGCAATATCCAAACTTTTGTTGATGTCAAAATACTTATGATCGCTACTGTATATAAATCTATAGATACCTATAGGTAGTTAATAGGTTCTTATTTACTGAACAAAATTATTGTGTAGTAGTGAAACATTATGTACAGAACTAGAAATTATCAGCACTGGTTGTGCTGCCAAGATTTATTGTAATGTTACAACACGATATTGCTTTCTTCGTATGGGTTCCTATTGTCGACGCGGGATATTAAACGTGTTTTCTTTTTTAGTTTCGACGTGTATTGGGATAACCGAGATGCCCAAAATGGAGAACTAACCCACTATAAATTGTTGTATTTCCTGCAAGACGACACGATTTCTATAAAGGTAAATTATGTTATTATATCGTATTGCATTGTCTATTTTTATAAGAAATCTTGAGTAGGTACTTATTTATACTTAGGGTAGGGTACAGTGGGGTAAGATGGAACGGTTTTCAGAATGGGGAAAGACAAAAAGTTGTCCTTCAGGCACAGCGTCTGATGGTAGCATTTTTCTTACCACATAGAAAAACGTTCTTATCCCACCTTACCTTACTCATAGATAATCTGTTATTACAGGAGCTACATGATGGTCGGGGTGGCAAGGAGCCTTTTCCTCTACTATTAAAAAAAAGAAAGTTGCCTAAGAAATGGAAAGAGAGGCCGGGTGAGTTTTGTCGGTGCTACTATCGTAGATGAACTTGTATGGTGACATTGGTGATATACCAACTAAATAGACTAAGGCCTGTTTGTTCATTGTCCCCGAATATAATATGACTGTCTATCAGATAAAAAATGTTAGCTTTCCTTTTCTTTTATATGATTAATCTGGAGATTGCAATAGTACATTACTATAGAGGACGGGAAACGAAGGGTTACAGGCCAAGTAGATATATCTGGCCGAAGGAACTGAGGCCTGATAGGAATACGCGGCCTGTAACCCTGTTTCTCGCCGAGATTTGTATAGTGCTTTTCTCAAACTTGCCATGAAATAAAACGAACTGATTTCGCCGAACCATACTATTTGATTTGTAAATAAACCAATAGTACAGTATCGTACAACAATAAAAAAAAACATTCGCGCCTAACTTTTTTTTTAATCTGTTTGAGGTGTCCTTTTACCTGTTGGTATAGACATTAGTTCTTAGGTTATTTTTTTTTCTGTGGCTGAATGTCAAGACCTAAGTGTCACAATTTGACGTTTCAAAACAAAAGACAGTTTGTTTGCAGTCCTAGGTGTGAAATAAATACATGAAATCTCTTTACATATCATCTTTGCATATGACACCGGGTACATAGTATTTCCGGGCTTACTTTAAAGTAAGTAACATCAACATTCCGTAGCAAGTTTGAGAAAAATGATTTTCCTTTACTACTTAGGTACACAATGAAGGTGATTAAAGTTAGACTTGATTAAGGTCAACATGGGCAAATGAAATCTGTGCTTTTATTCCCGGCTCAACGTTTCCAGTGAAGTCACATGAACTGTTTCCGCGATTTTTCACTTTATCCAGCGTGAGAGCCTACCGCGAACAAAGTGTTGCCTCTCTCTCGGACTTGTAAATTCGAATGTAAGTGTGACAGGGAGGCAATTATGTGGATCATAGTTCTCGGTACGCCTTCTGAATCTACCAAGTTCTAGAGACTCTGATAACCGATTATACGTAAACACTAAAATTAAAAATAACAACAATGATGAACAAAATACAACTTACAAAATGTTATTAAAATCTCGAAAGGTCGTAATAAGTTTTCAAGCTCCGAGAATCTTATAATACCAAGATGAGTGAGCAATTTACAGAAGTTCTTTTGTCTTTTTAACTTCCCTGAATCTTAAAGCGTGAATAGACTGGTTTTCATTTAAAACTTGAGCACTAGGTAAGCAAACGACAGACACTTAAGCCTGGATTATATAACCGACGAAGCAAAGATTTTTTTAAAGGTTTACTTGTAATCAACTACAAAATACTTACGTATAAGTAGGTGGGTATATTTCGCAGCATGTTTTACTTATACTTGCAATAAACAACATAACCTGAGTCTTAGAATAAAACGATTTCAGAGAATTATAATCTCGTATTGGAATTCATTTCATTAATTAATTCATAAAAAATATTATAGCTATTTTATTAATAAATGTCACGATTGAAGAAGAAAATATTCTGAACTGTCCATCCATACTATTTCTCATGATGCAATAACCGTTAATAAATCTAATGATCTAGGTACTAGAAGAGAGATTCTAGATTTTATGTACCTACTTACGAGTAAATACTAATAAAATACCGGGGGTATGGGTACGGGTCCCTTACTAGAACACTTAATACTTAAACCATTCAAAAGCGTTTGTTGCTATTCCAATTTGAATAAAGAATTTGTCTTTGTCATGCATAATTTTAAGAAATGATGCAACGATACCTTTCAATTTAATTAGTTTGCCAATTTCCATCAATACTCGTATACTAAAGCGCCTCTTATGGAATTCACGTAATACTAGAATTTATTTAATGTTTCACTTTGTAATAACAAGAGAATTCGTAGTTTTTAGTTGTAATTATTGCCTATTACCAGGGTACCTGAAGTACCAAGTGTACCAACACACCTATCTGAATTTCTCAAATGTCAATCTCATTTCATTCATTTATATCAATTTGTTTGCAGTATCATTTCCGTCGATCGTGTTGGAGGTGACGGACGAGGAGGTGACCGAGTATTACTCACCGAGTGACCTAATTGTGGGAGAGACGATTTTCGTTCTGGGTCGCCGTTTTCTCATCAGCGACTGTGACAAATTCACCAGAAGATATTATCAGTAACGTATTTTTCTTCTAACTACAATTTACGTTCAGGCAAAGGCAAAGTAGGTGCATATAAATACCTATGTATAAATTCTCAAGAATATGTCCCAGTGCACTTTAATTATTTGTAATAAGAACGTCGTAGTCGTAACTTATTTCAAGCAGGATTTTTTATACATGTTTTTGCCCTTTGACTGTACCTAAATCTACAATATGTACATGGGACAGAGGTATTTCTTACATAGTTCTGACCATGTTGAAAAGTTAAGGTTTTCCGCATTTGAATACTTATTTGTAAGCTACGTTGAAGTAGTCCCAGTCTCAGGCTTTCTGTTCATATATAAAACTAAAAAGGTAAATAACTATGGAAACTCACAAAACTATGTGAGAAATACTCCTTACAGCCTCTTCATAATTGCAAGAGGACATTGGGGTTCTAATAAGTTTCATGCTAATGAACTAGGTGCTCTAATTAATATAACCACGGCAATATTTTTTTCCCTCACTAGTTCGTAAATCATAAAAATCTTTAATACGAGCGGGTAAAAATGCGTTTTAATCGTCGTTTTAATCGTCAGTAAAGTAATGACTTGGAGCGTAGAGCGAAGTATCGTTACCGTTAGTTTAGTTAGATAACGAAACTTAAAATACTCATAAATGAGCCGTTCCATTTTAATTATAATGAAATTAATTGTTTGCGTACCTATTTAACTAAACATCATCATCATCATCTGCCTATCACAGTTCACTGCTGGACATAGGCCTCCCCAATTTCACGCCACCTTTTCGATCTTCGGCTGCTCGCATCCAGCTCCTGCCAGCCATCAAGGGGATTCGGGATACAAGTGCTTTTGTTATTTCAATAATCGACATTCCTATCGATATCCATGAAGCAATGTGTGTTCTTAAATTAATTATCGATTGGCATTAAAGTGAACAAAATTACCTACCTTACTACAATTTAAGCTTCGGAGTGGATAGTTAAGTCGCAACGTAATCTTCACTCAATATCGGAGATAAATACTAAAGGACTGAACCCTGCCCGGGGCAGTTAGTAAAATCTCTCTGAGAATCACCGAACAATAGGCAAAACTCAACGTTTTGTTCGGCAAGGAAACCCCTTTCTTCGAGTTATGAGTGCAAAGTTAATTCAATTTGACATTCCCAGGCATTGTCCTCACGGTAGTTCAACGCTGATCGCTCCCACTGGAAACCCCACTGGACCGCTTAAGCTGTTTTAAAAATGGCTCTTTCTTCTTGTTAAGTTATTAGGTATTATTTGTGATTTGAGGTTTTGAAAGCAATTATTCTCGGACATAATAAGTACTTATGTACACTCAACTATTTGAAACCCTAGACCACTCTAGAACCATGTCAAAATAACAAGTAGGTACTATGACATTTATTAGGCTGGTTTCAGTGCCACGCGAACCCGCCCACGCGGATATCTCCGCGCGGAGCAATAAAATATGTATTGAATCAATGGCGCGTTTCAGACTGGCGCGGAGGTATCCGCGCGGACGGCCATGCATATTGCTCCGCGCGGAGAGATCCGCGCGGGCGGGCCGCGCTGGTCCGCGTGGCACTGAAACCAGCCTTAATATCTCACATTGACATATTCCTGATTGGCCAAGGGTTCCAATGCTTAACTGTTGACCCGTAAAGTTATTTGAATCAAAAAATATCGGAACACTTTTCCGATTCAAATATTTCAATAACTCGATTTTAAATATAGTTTCCACGAAAATAGCATTTCACTGACACGGTAATCAATTCATGTTTTGGATGGGATTCATGGATTCGATTTGATTTCATGGTTCTAGTGACCGCATTGCTAGGTAGGTAGGAAATCGATTAAAGCTTAAGCCAACTATAAACTAAGTACCTTTGAACGTTAGCGGAAGTGTATTACTTTGAAAGATTGAAGATCACCACACACACATGTAAAGGTAACACATGCTAAAGACGCTTCTCATATATTAGTTAATTGCAATTGGTAGCAAGTGCAACTGGTACTAAATTTTTTCGAACTTTGACGTAACGCTGTAAGTACTCTGTTCAACAACCTTTAGCAGTAGTAAAAGGGGCCAAATTAAAAAATATTGGTGCGTATTGTTGATCGCGTAAGAAAAATTTAAATTGTCAGATTTTTTTCAATACCGAAAGTTGTTATACGAAATTTTACTTCGTAACACAAAAATTATGAAGATAAATTTGGTTTTCATTAAAGGCTTTTAACCACGTATGTACCTAATAATTTTAAGCAATCGACTGTTAAAGCTTTCGTTATTCAGTTCATTACCGTACAGTACTATGTTTTTTTATAATAACATTCCATGTTCTCCGTATTACGGATTTAAGTGGTAGTACCTACTTACCTACGAGTACTATGTAATATAAATTAAGCTCTCAATGTACCTGTAAATTGAGTACTCAATGTACCTACTCATTAATTTTCTGTGTAATGTTTAATATTTATTACATCGTTCCATGTATTTTGGTTAAGTTTATTGATTTAAGTTTGATACATGTGCAATGTGCATTGGTAATATAGGTTGTCTTTTCCTTCGGTTTTTCAGTTAAACGAATTCATGATATTGTCACAATGAACTTCAGTATCCATTGTACTGAAGTTAATTGAGACAGAGAGATTAATACGGACGTTTCCGTGAAAATACGAAGGAAAAAGATTTTGCACTACCTACATATGTACATATCGTTTTCTAAAAATGCCGGCTACACTAAAACTAGTTTGATTTTTTACTAGCGACGAGAACTCTGAAAACCGACGCTAAAAATCATTTAATCTAACCAATGCTGCAATGTACTACCTACTATGAAAATCGAAATATTTTGTTTTAAAAATGAATAACGTTATTTTTGAGCACGATCACATACACCGTGAATACTATTATAACATTTTATCATCTTTGTAACTAATATTTAAACATGTATTTTATTGACACATTTTATACCTATTTTTTAAACTCTAAGTACATGTATATATATTCTTCAGATTCTGATGCTCAAACATCAATAGCGATACTTTTTCAACTTCTGCAAATGGAGGTATTAAAAACCAATTACCAAAGGTCAGCGGCTTAATATAGTTCACAGCGGAAGTGAAAATAGTTTTAATCCTCCTGCTCTGTACACTGCACGTGTATAGATTAATTTATGGACAGAGCTGTTCAATACCAGGGGTGATTTTATGTGGACTATAGCTTTTTTTCAAGCTTTGCAATTTTAAGGGTGGTTCTTATACATAACTTAATAGGTATGTCACGACCATGGCCAAAAGTTAAGGGTTTCCAAGAAGTCCAACATTTTGATACTTATTTATAAATATACAAAAAATATGGAAAATTAAGCTTAGGTAACCTAAATTTTCTGTACACTGCTGAGACAACTCGCAAAACTGTATAAAAACTACCTTTTAAGCTTCGAGGTATATTGAAACAGATGACTACTCAGGGGAATGTAATAATGGTGAAGGTCAATTATGCAAAAGTATCTAGGTACTTATCTAATAATTTAGTAGGAAAAAACATTTACTTATGACAGAAAAGAAGTTTAAGATTCATCATGGAACAACTAGTACTTACACATACTTAAATATTCATATTTTGCGCAATCGACTTCAATGGTAATGTACGAGTAGGTATCTACGTTGTCGTATTGAAGAAGATACAGTCCATTAAAATAGTTTTAAAGAAATAATTACGACTGGATTTTCTCTGTACCCTTGATTTAAGTAGGTATGTGATAATTTACGACCTAATTATTCAAGTAAGACATGTAAGTATGTGGGTACGAAAACATCACGAGCTTTGCATAATAATATAGGTAATAGGTACTTTCCACTGTGTACAGGAGAGCAAAGCAAAATAGTCGGCACCACATTCCGTACTAATGACAGTAATGACAGTGGGTAGATTGCGACAATGAAATCCCGACGTCGGCCGAAGCTTGGCGTAGTAAGCTCATTTGCGTTAATGCCTTAATATTCGAGTCCATCCATTTTGTTGTTCATACTGTTTTAATGTTTGTGTTAGTTACGACAGACACTGATATAACTCGGTCATCGGTTTTCACTTTAGGTCTTAGCCATTAACACAATCCAAGAATTAAATGATCAAGATGTATAATCGATTAATGAGTTTTTTAGGTACCTATATATTGGGTCAAAATTCTTTTCGTTGTCTTATTTCATAGCACTCTGTCACGGTATTAGTTGATGTTTCAACTCAGTATATTAAAAATATCCGGTGCATTGGTATTTCTTTTTCACGATAGCTTTATACCATACATCAGAAATTGAAAACAATACATCATCTCATACATAAATCACCACTGCGTCACGTTTTTTAGAGACACAAAAAACGAAAAAAAATTTGACCCTATTGACAAATTTAATTTCTTAAGTAAGGGGCTAAAGTGCCACGGGCTACTAGTGGAAATGTGTTAAGAGCACTTAGAATTGCTGATTCTTAAAATGAACTCCTATATTAAATGGGTGTCCGTGTACTGACTGGGCTGATCGTTCAGTTGCCTTTATTATAAACTTCGAAGCGAACAAGGTAACCGCCGGAAAAAGAACCCACGCATTTTCAAGGTAAAATTGAACGTGTTTCGATATTACGGACCAGCTGGTATTGTATAAGGAGTCAGCAATATACTCTGTTTACTAATGCTGGTTATCGACACTTTAACATCAAGACACATTGACAGAACAAATACACCAATCAGAATAACACTTCTAACCCTTTGCACCAATACTTTATCAAAAAAGTGATTTTAAACGATGGTTCAGAATTTACTTGACTTTTCTGTTAGGTAGAAGTTGGTTACTGATATTTCAAGCATCTGCTCACTAATCTAAAATTTGTGCAACAAGTCAGCTAAGTCTGCTAATGAACAATAATCAACACACGTATATACTTCACTTTTAAAATTTGTTCATTTACGCCTTAAACCACCTAATTATATTTCACTTTGTGTTTCTTTACGAAACCAAAAACATTACCTATTCTTATGGCTGAAATCCTTCAAGTATAGCCGTTAAATAGGGCCGTTGAAGGATTTATTAATGGAGTCGCCTTCATATCGTTTCCCCTCTGCTAAAGACGGTGGAACATTGTTCATACCTGTTTATAAAAACTACTTCATTAATCGATTCTTCGCAGTTTTGTAATCGTTATGTACCCGAAACAGGCTCCGTCAAAATGCCTGTACGCATACATACGCATCCATACATCATGTATACAAAATATGCGGTACCATTTCATATCTTGCCTTTATTTGTTCATATTACAACATTTTATTACATAAAAATTTTCAAGAAAATCAAGCACCAGGGAATCGATAGCAAAATCGGTTTCAAAAATATCGCACACAATTCGATTTTCATTTTTGACTGATGCAGAAAGTTTGACATTTATTGTATTCTCGTATTTAAGGTTAATAAGGTCTACCCATCTCTAATTTTGTAGGAAATATCAGACTTTGTGAAAATAGTGAATTAAGTAAGACAGGAGACTCTGCCTTGGTCTAATGGTAAGCCTATTTGTAAGCCAATAAGGTTTAATATTTTTCCCCTCACTAGCTCGTAAAGCGCTCGTTTATCCTTTAATACGAACGGGTAAAAACGCATATTATTCACTTGTGTGGCAAAGTAATGACCTTGGAGCGTAGCGCAAAGTAGCATTCGTAGCTCGTAGCTCGTCAGTCGTATCGAATTCAATAGCTTCATTTTCAAAAGCGCTAGCTGGACCTATATAATAAATTGTATAAAGTTTGTAGGTACTTACTAAAATATCACTAAGGAATATCAATATCACCAGCCTTATTGCGAAACGTTGTATGTATACACCTACGCAATTGTATTCAAATTGTATCCTTACGAGTATTCACAAGCTACGGTGAGTGTTACCCCAGCTCACTAAACCTTTCTAACTACAACAAAATAAATAATACTCGTATGTAATTACATTGTTTTCTTTCACATCCGCTAATTAATATTATTTATTAAATATTATAATTGATTTTCGGATTTCGATATGCACGTGATTGACCGAGACTTTCCTTACAGTTATAGCATTCGTAGTCAAAGATCGCGATAAACGAAAACAATCGATTGAAGTAGGTTAATGGCAGGGCATTCAGGTGGTTTTGTATTAAAATTGGTTGATTAACTAATAACTGTTACTAATTGTCTGTTTACATTTATTTAAATACTCTAAACAACAAACCATAGTACCAAGGTGCACGTCAATCTATGACGTTTTGAAAAATATATCGATACGATAATCTTCAGACACTTGAAAGCCCTATTAATCAGTTCGATTACACCTACGTCGATAGTTTGAAATTGTGCCCGTATATAAATTTTACTGTTTTAGTGTGATAATTGATAATTTAACTTAGCGTTGTGTTTAAGTGTGCGTGAGTAGTAACGAGAAGAAAAAATGCATTTGTAGTTAGATCGTTTATATGTGTGCAATTGACAGAATGTTTTGTTATGAAATTTCTAGTGACAGGTACTCCATACTAAATCCTTTAAGGGCCCCCAACGCATACGTGCGAGAAGCGTTCCGATTTCGGTCTCTCGCTCAAACTTATGGATTTACTCGCCGTTAGGGTCTGTGCTGTAAACGGTTAATGGGCATTATGGGCATCTTGGATCTGTTTGCTTTAATTTTTTTTTAATACAAATCGCCCACAATGTTATATTATAACGTTTAAAATTGAATGTTCAATAACCGCACTTTGAAATAAAAAAATATCCACAAATGCATAATATTTTGTTTTATTTTTTAATTCAATTAATAGGTGCCATTACCTTATAACGGTCCAAACCTCTTAAATACTTCTTTAAAAAATAAAATAATGAAACTAATTTTGCTGCCATGCAGAAAGACAGTGTAGCATTATATCCAGGAATAGAATTTCATTGCCATTGACACGATGTTATTGAAGCCATCTGTATTTTCTCACCATGAACGTGAGAATCAGCACTGATTGTAGTAAATCTACGTCATTTTGTCAACTACACAGTGTAGTTAGGTGTAATAAGTGGCTATGAAATAGCACTTTTTATTTACAGGCCCATTCATCCTTAGCTGTCTTATCTTTATTATCTAGTAAATAACTTTTTCATCACACTTGCTGTCTTAGCGCGCCATTGCTTGCATGCGTAGCGGGATGAGCGGGAGTAATAGAAAAGTGAAATTCTCTAGGGAGTAATAGAAGTGTCAGTACGTCATTTAATAATATTTTGTCTTAAACTTTTTTTTTGTCGGCAAGTGTGATGAAAAACATTGTATGCATCACGGTCGGTAAGCGGAATACTAACTCGAGTGATTAAAAGCCCTCCGTACCTCAGTACTTACCTCACTTGATGCACAATGTACTATTAAACATAAAAGTGCACGTTTCCTATCGTAAATTGCTGTTTCCTTAATTTGTAAAAAAACAACCGGCCAAAGCCATGCTCTGTATAGGGTTCCGTGCTAATTAAAAAACGGCTAAACCGAATATGTTCGAAATGGTTTTCTTTTAAAGTATTCTATAAGCCCACAATTCATAAGTTAGAAGGTTACCTCCAAAAATATTGATTTCAGAAAAAAGGAAACCCTTATTCTTTTTAAAATACCTATTTAACAATACCTCTAACTATAGGATTACGGCGAAATAAAAATGTCACGACGACGACTCACGTTACGGCTAGGGAAGGTACACGAGAAAAAAATTGTATTCTATATTTTATTCTACCACTTTGTTGGTGTGATTAATATGTATACCTGCACGTGTACAACATAGCAAATTTCTAGTACTAACAGCCACTGAGCTAGGCTGCGGACAGGGCAGACAGACAGGCGGATATGTGGATAGACAGACATGGCAAATCTATAAGGGCCTAGTACCCTATGGAATACGAAACCCTAATAAAGAAATCCTATGGGAAAAAATGCTTTTGACTAAAATAAGGACTCACCAAAAAGCGCCCTTTAACCCTTTAAAAACCTCGAAATACCCCAATATTTTAAAATGTTTTATACTCTTTATGTACTACTCAATATTTTATGTAATTTATATAATCATATTTTGAAATTACTAAAATAAACTTAGAATTTATACAGGTTGGACAATTAAATTCATTTTAACATCGTATTACTTTTACATTTTCACAATTTTTGTATTTTAGATTTATCTGTAGAAAAGAGAAAATAACATAAAAACAGCATAACTGTATGGTTAAAGGCAGGGACTGGAACCGTTATTTTGTCCAGACAAAAAGAACGGTTCTTTTTTCGTTCATTTTCGTTTTTCGGTATACAACGTGTTACACGAGCCACTGAAAACCTTGAACGGGGTGATTTAGTAAGCTATACTGAACAACTTTTACTATGGGGGCCAACCACAAAATCTAAAAAAAAAAGATTTTTCATACATTTTGACCGATTGATCATTTCGACATTTTGTATAAAAGAGTAAAAGTTGTTCAGTATAACCTACCAAATCACCCCGTTCAAGGTTTTCAGAGGCTCGTGTAACACGTTGTATACCGACGAACGAAAATGAACGAAAAAAGAACCGTTCTTTTTGTATCGAGAAAATAACGGTTCCGGTCCCTGCCTTTTAACCATACAATCATACACACATATCTCTACAGATAAATCTAAAATACGTAAATCGTGAAAATGTAAAAGTAATACGATGTTAAAATGAATTTAATTGTCAAGAAGTAATTTTGATATGTATCCAATAGAATTTCATACTGCTTTGCAGACTTAGACCGTAGTATTTAGTCTAGGAAGTAAACTACCTAGTCTACCTATTTTAGACAAGTTTCTTCTTTAGACAACATTCATAAGCGACGCAACATCTTGGTATTTAATAATTTAGTTAAATCCGATAAACTAATCATAGAAATAATTTATTTTTTGTATTTCTAACCATTGATCTGATTTAGACTTTAGTTGTGTGTACAATCAGTACATATTTGATAAACCTAATCTGTGACCTATGCACGGTAATCCACGTCCTACGTCGTTCCCCGCACGTTGCATTATTAACGCCCACTCAATGGGACCGCCTTGATCGACAAACTAAATTACCACTTGTTGTTCTTTCCATAGAAACGAATGAACGTGACAAATCTAAATTAAAAATCGTTTTTAAGTCGTTTTATGTAATATGGCTTCAATTTAGTTAGTACATAAGCTTCATATTCTTAAAATACACGTACTTAACTCAAATGGCCTGGCCACGACATTGGTCTAAAGC
>JALPQI010017886.1:0-24080 GCA_025490895.1 Thaumatotibia leucotreta
GACATAGATTAATTGCTAAAATAGTCTTCCCTAGAGAAAACCAGACATTTTCAGAAGCGGCAGACTCCCAAGAGATTATCGCATGACGTCACGATGAAAAATACGACATTGGATAAATCTAGAAATCCCACAATGTCGTAACAGATGTGCTTACCATAGAAAAAATCAACTGCGAAAGACTCTGGTCGTCACGGGATTCGAACCCGCTTCCTCTGGATTGCCGGTCCAACGTGCTTCCAATTACACCAGACTACCTTCCGTCGATCACAGCGAATTTAGTCAATGGTATTGTGAAGCTAATCACTAGCGACATCTGTACGTAGTGTTTCGAAGGTACTACAACCTTAAGCCACTCAAAGACGTGTGTCTACCACAATCGTCCGCAAACTCGACAACTCTCCGTTGCGTTGAATTTGCTATAGAGGGCGCTGTAATCAATTCATGATTAGGAAACATCAATTTTGTTTTTTATAATTAAACAAATTGATGTTGGTGTTACTTTTTTACAATGCGGATAATCCCACAATGTCGTAACAGATGTGCTTACCATAGAAAAAATCAACTGCGAAAGACTCTGGTCGTCACGGGATTCGAACCCGCTTCCTCTGGATTGCCGGTCCAACGTGCTTCCAATTACACCAGACTACCTTCCGTCGATCACAGCGAATTTAGTCAATGGTATTGTGAAGCTAATCACTAGCGACATCTGTACGTAGTGTTTCGAAGGTACTACAACCTTAAGCCACTCAAAGACGTGTGTCTACCACAATCGTCCGCAAACTCGACAACTCTCCGTTGCGTTGAATTTGCTATAGAGGGCGCTGTAATCAATTCATGATTAGGAAACATCAATTTTGTTTTTTATAATTAAACAAATTGATGTTGGTGTTACTTTTTTACAATGCGGATAATCCCACAATGTCGTAACAGATGTGCTTACCATAGAAAAAATCAACTGCGAAAGACTCTGGTCGTCACGGGATTCGAACCCGCTTCCTCTGGATTGCCGGTCCAACGTGCTTCCAATTACACCAGACTACCTTCCGTCGATCACAGCGAATTTAGTCAATGGTATTGTGAAGCTAATCACTAGCGACATCTGTACGTAGTGTTTCGAAGGTACTACAACCTTAAGCCACTCAAAGACGTGTGTCTACCACAATCGTCCGCAAACTCGACAACTCTCCGTTGCGTTGAATTTGCTATAGAGGGCGCTGTAATCAATTCATGATTAGGAAACATCAATTTTGTTTTTTATAATTAAACAAATTGATGTTGGTGTTACTTTTTTACAATGCGGATAATCCCACAATGTCGTAACAGATGTGCTTACCATAGAAAAAATCAACTGCGAAAGACTCTGGTCGTCACGGGATTCGAACCCGCTTCCTCTGGATTGCCGGTCCAACGTGCTTCCAATTACACCAGACTACCTTCCGTCGATCACAGCGAATTTAGTCAATGGTATTGTGAAGCTAATCACTAGCGACATCTGTACGTAGTGTTTCGAAGGTACTACAACCTTAAGCCACTCAAAGACGTGTGTCTACCACAATCGTCCGCAAACTCGACAACTCTCCGTTGCGTTGAATTTGCTATAGAGGGCGCTGTAATCAATTCATGATTAGGAAACATCAATTTTGTTTTTTATAATTAAACAAATTGATGTTGGTGTTACTTTTTTACAATGCGGATAATCCCACAATGTCGTAACAGATGTGCTTACCATAGAAAAAATCAACTGCGAAAGACTCTGGTCGTCACGGGATTCGAACCCGCTTCCTCTGGATTGCCGGTCCAACGTGCTTCCAATTACACCAGACTACCTTCCGTCGATCACAGCGAATTTAGTCAATGGTATTGTGAAGCTAATCACTAGCGACATCTGTACGTAGTGTTTCGAAGGTACTACAACCTTAAGCCACTCAAAGACGTGTGTCTACCACAATCGTCCGCAAACTCGACAACTCTCCGTTGCGTTGAATTTGCTATAGAGGGCGCTGTAATCAATTCATGATTAGGAAACATCAATTTTGTTTTTTATAATTAAACAAATTGATGTTGGTGTTACTTTTTTACAATGCGGATAATCCCACAATGTCGTAACAGATGTGCTTACCATAGAAAAAATCAACTGCGAAAGACTCTGGTCGTCACGGGATTCGAACCCGCTTCCTCTGGATTGCCGGTCCAACGTGAAAATCTAGAAAGTTCCTTTAAGTTCTAGACTAGAAACCCTCAAGTCCTTGCGTTGTGTATTTTTTCATGGAAATTCAAGGTGTTAAAATCAAATTAAGTTGGAAGGGAAACGAGCGCTTAGCGTGATCTTGCTAAATGAAATTACATCTCTTTTACTTCATCAATTTGCAGTTGCTGCGATGCTGGTTGACTTGACCGATGTTATAGACTACTAGTAGGCTTATGACGGTACCGTGTTTAATCGTTTGTCGTTGTTGCCGTCAGGTTCTAACAAGTATGTAAGTGCGAAAGTGATGCGTAGCACGATAAATAGATAAAACGGGACTATCATAAGCCACTAGAGGCCTATCGCAAATATTGAAAATCGTAAATGTCGAGCATTTGTCTCTGTTATTTCAATAACGACTAAGTGAGAGTCAGATTTTAGATGTTAATGTCTGCTAGTTTTATTTGTATAGGTACCATTTGTCAGTAGAAAACACAAAAAGTAAACAAACCTAAAAACTTGCATTTTAGAACACAATCTTGGTTTTATCACCAAGTTAAACCCTTGAACCTTGAGTTCACAAGTATTTTTAGATAATTATTGATTTTTATTAGAATTGAAGTAAAAATATATCTGCGAACATGTTTCATATCAAATGCTATGAAAAGTCAGCCATATTTGTTTCCATTTTTAGGGTTCCGTAGCCAAAATGGCAAAAACGGAACCCTTATAGTTTCGCCATGTCCATCTGGCCGTATGTCCGTCTGTTTGTCTGTCCGCAGCATAGCTCAGTGGCCGTTAATACTAGAAATCTGCAATTTGGTACAGGTATACATATTAATCATGCCAACAAAGTGGTACAATAAAAAACAAGAAAAATATTTTTTTTCGCGTACCTCCCCAACTGGTGAAGTGGGGATGATTTTTTTTATTTGGTGTAAACCTATAGTGGTTGACTAGGTCTCTTAAAAATAATAAGGGACTTAAAATGTTATTTTTTTCTAAAGTCAATAGTTTCGAAGATAATCGCTCCAGAAGAAAAAAAAATTGTGTCCCCCCCCCTCTAACTTTTGATCCGTAGGTCCAAAAAATATGAAAAAAAACATGAATAGTGGGCTTACAAGAGTACTTTAAAATAAAACTATTTCGAACATAATGGGCCCAGCCGTTGTTGAATAACTACGGAATCCTACATTGTGCATGGCCCGACATGCTCTTGGCCGGTTTTTTGTTTTCGATGTACCTTATTGAAATATTCGTAATATTTTTAACCTATTGATATCGAGCTACTTGTATTATTATCCATTCCCATAGACATTAGACAAGCATATCATTAGACTTCTTCAGCTTACTGCTACAGTAATGTTCAGTACAATAGTAATATTATATCTGAAATTTGCATTCAAATGTACCAGTAACACTATAATAGTCCCACGGATAGATACGGAATATCTGAATAATTTAAATTGTTCAAGTTCGGTATAATATCTAAACTTACGACACGTTGTTCAATGATATTCTCGAAACTGACTACAGCAGGTGTACCAACCTGTCCATATGCACAAGCTTTACTTAAAAGACGGACACCTCAACCAGTCACTTCGAAAAATATTATATACTTTTGAACGTGTATATTTTTGAGCCAACCGCTCATTTGGTTTTTATAGACCAGTCACTTTGAAAAATATAAGTAGAAACTTTTGAACGTATATATTTTTGAGCCAACCACACATTTTGTATTTTTTTTACAATCGACCCTCACAAAGGGTAAAGGTTCATCTTTATTTGTCTTATCTAGTAAACAATGTTCTATCCTCAAAATTTTTCTGTCGTAGGCAGCAGTGAACTACATTATAATAAAGCCTTTCCATATGCAATATTTAATAAAGAAGTGGCTTAAATATTTCCCTTGATCTCGATTAATCTGATGATTTGACCTGAGTAACTTGTTTACTGGTTGAGACAACTAAGGCCAAATAGGCTATATAGGAAACTACTTAACTCTGGTCTCAACATGTCTTGGTATTATATTTACCTACACGTATGTTACGAAATGTTTCCTAAGCTAATATAATATTAAACTTCTTGTTTAATATCTGGAGAATGCGCTCACATATGGCAACAATCTCGTTGTCTCCGACTGCCACCGTAATAAATCTTTACTCTATACATTATTCAAGCGAAAAAGACGCAAATAGGCGTACAAAATGCTTGGTATGCGTTTAATAAGTAATGTCGAGATGTTGATCTTGGTTGTACGACGTTTTCAGAACTTGTAGATTTTTTGTTTACGAAATATAAAGTTCTCTCTCTTTTTAAGTATATTTCTACCAAACTTATTGGTCATAAATAAACAGACATCCCTGATATAAATAGTTAGCGATCAAGTTACAACTTCAAGTTTCCGTTTTGTTAACTAAGTAGCCGAACTAGATGAATGTACAAAATACACGTTGTATAAAATATACATACGTGTAGCATACTATAGTATACATCTATTGGTATTGTTATAAAATGTATGTTTTAAACACACGGCATCTTATCGGAAGCTCAGAAGCTAAGTTTCTTTTGTTTAGTTTACGATAAAAGAATCTCAAGTAATTTTCTTTGTATTGAATATGACGGGAGCTTCAAAGCAAAGAATAGATACTCGTACAGGTCTCCTGGATCGATCTAACATGCTTTGTTCAAATACGGCAGTAAAATGAAAAACAAACAGCATTGTGTTTACGGTTTCGCGCATTCCACGATTTGAGAGAATATTTATTCAAATAAAATACAGCAAAATTGTTTTATTGTTTGTTTACTTTCCGAACATATAAAGTTCAATGCGCAGTAAATACTCAATCCTTACGATCAATCTAATTATCTGAAATCTTCATTCGCTATCTAATTACATTTGTTCTTCTTCAACTTGATAAATAAAATCGCGTATGATTCTCTAAGTAACATGTTATTAATGGCAAAGTTTCCAACAAAATGTCGAAGTTTTAATCTGATTAAGACTGTTTTAGAAGTTGTTGAACAAACGCTCCGATATAGCCTCATTCGATATTACATTGGCACGATCGAGTTGCGATGGTACTCTTACTTTGTAACAGCTTTTTACAGTGTTATCACGATCAGTATCTCGATATCCTAATGTTTTCATGTGATAGCAGTTAGTACAGCACATTAACGTGATGTGACGTTGTGTTCAGACGGGATTGCTAGTCCCATTAAGAGGCCACCCCATCCTCTATGGCGTATGGGTCAGACCATCTTACTTGGCATCGTCACCACTTGACAGAGGTTCATAATCGGTATAGTGTCGCTGATAAATGCTACAAGTATAACTGCTGAGTTTATGAGCCTCTGAGGCTCCGTTAAGAGATGTGAACGTCATCTAAGTCTAAAAGTCATTAGTTCGAATCTTGACATTCTTTTATTTCTACATAATATATCCCTATTTAAAATAGAGGTGTAAATGTAAAATCTGAAATCTCCGGCCGTTTCGCTGATTTATTATGTACAATGGTATAATAAAACAAACACACGTTTACGATACATTTGTAAAACTGTATGAGTGTCAGGTACTGACTACAATATTTTCACTGTAGTTCGTAAAGTACGGCTACGTGCCAAAACAATAAACTAGCAGATTAATCACACTGATCACTTGAAACAACTGTACTCTATCCAGCCCAAGTTGTTTTCATAGCTATCAACTTTATTCTCGGCTTCCCAAAATTGCCCGAAAGGTACTCGAGACCGCAAAGGGATTCCGATTGCCTTCGTAATTGGCTTGCCTTTTGAGAAGGACGGTGTGAAAATTTATGAAGATGCTACTGGGGGTTGGTTTTTGGTTTGCAGATTTAAGTGTGCTGCCGTTTATAGACCGCAATACCAACTGGCCACTGACGTCGTAGTATCATCTCTTTAAATGTTGCCTGGTTGCATGTATGAAGAGAGGTAGCGAAATGGTTTCAATTGAAAGTTCGTGTTGGTGGGATATAGGGACCGAGTGCGGCGCAGGGTTTGTCGTCAACATCATGTTAACTAAATTGGAAATACTGGGTTTGATACGTCAAGCTAACAAGCAAGTGTCGCCCTTTGCCAGTTTGGATACATACGCTCTACTTTGGCTTAAATTTGAAACGTATACTTATGAACGAAATAATTCATAAATATAGGTATTGACTATTGAAAAAAAATGTTTAATGTGCTAACATATAATTATACTGAGTGTAACAAAAATAATGGCAAAGTATTGTACCTCGGGATTCCATGCAGTATCGTGCTCTGAGCTCTAAATGAAATAAAAGGAACGGCATTTTTTTTAAAAATACTAATTGTTTTCATAGTATCTATGTCCAAAACGTTCTAAGCAACTGATTCATTCTTTATTACATTTTTTTCCTTTTTGTTCTACAGCATTCAGAGGCTTCAGCCGATTGTAATTATGTCTTTATGCTCTAAATAATGTGAATATTTGGAATATGTTTAATTGTTACTGTAACCTTCTTGGATTTCATAAAAAAATACCTCGTAGGTACCAAACAGTTTTACCGGGCAGAAATGTGAAAATATTTGGACTGCCCAGAAAACCAAATGTACCTACCGCTCGAAAGATCAAAGAAAGACAACGATTACATTGAATCGCGACGTGATTTGGATACGGGTTGTGCTTTGGTTTTTGTCGGTAAAAGACGGGAGGTTGAAAGAAATATGCCGAAGAAAGAATTTTCTGAAAAGAAAGGAAACCATTTTCGTGAGGTTTGTATATTTAGAATAAGAGTCTGAAATTCAATATTTATTTACTACTGTCGAAGAACAAGATATTTCGTAGATTTTCAGTTTTCACAACTATGTTCTAAGAAGTAGACAATGTGAAGTCAGCGTCAAAGATATCATTACTGTTCAGGAGCCAGAATATATTTACACAACATTAACAGCTATTAAGCCAATAAAGTACCTACTTTTTTCAGTATATATTTATTTTCAAAACTACAATTTATGTACCTACATAGATTAAATCTAACTAATCTACTTAACCTAACCTGTGTCTAAGATTGGCCCTTGTGGCATTATACCGAGGATGCTGGCGGTATTTCCTCGCTGTATCGCAATACTGATGCGTTCTGCGAGGAAGACGCCAGCTCTTCGGTCTTTTGTTACGTCAACCAGACGTTTCGCGATCTCAGCAAACAATTTGCGTGCGCTGGGGCCCCATGAACCTAAAGTTTCTACGTCATACATACCTACTGTATACATAGTTTGGTACTTTAACCGTGTTGTATTTTAAATTCTGAGTAAGCAAAACTGCTATATGGCTTCACGACTGACTGAACACGTTAGATATAAAAAATAATCAAGAATTTACGAGTAACCATATCAGTATCGACCTACTTCACCGTAATGACGCACGTCAAACGTGTGCTTGAGCATATTTTGCTTCAAGATTTCAGGCTAAAACTCGCGATAGACATGTTTTATTAAATGTGCTTCATCACCGCCATCGCCGCCGCACCTGCCGAGTGCCGGTGATTCTGTTAAAATGTTTGCTTTGTTCACGAGTGCGAACTGAATTAGGGATATTACGCTTCACGTGTAACGTGCGTACGGATTTATTAAGTACAGGCATAAATTTCGCGCTTATTATAACAAGAGTTAGTTGATAAAATGATTGTTACTTATTGAATATTTTTTTTTTTAGTTTCAATATGAATTATGAAAGTATTTTTATGTAACTGACGAGCTGTGGCATATGTAGGCTATTAGTAGTTCTATCTTTATTTATTATCTGATTTATGATTATTATCGAGATAAAATTACCTATAATGTCACTTAGTATACTTATGGATCAATGGTATATTTAAAAGAAACTCTCGTTATTATAGTTTCTGGTTTTTCGTCGCTGATAACATAACATCTTCCTACCTGATTAAGAATTTGCAGAATCTCTACTCATAGGCATTATTAGGTACTGTTTATGAAAATTCAAGTTAACACGCAAGAAGTCTATTTTAAAATTCATATTAAGTAGTACTCAATCAATGCAGTTACTGATTAAAAAAGCTAATGAGGCAGATAATGTTTTTTTCAGATCGTGGCGTCGTCTCAATATTGTACATACAGCACGATTGAAAACTATTGAACTCATATTGCGGGTATGTATTTAGTTCTATTCTGGCTAACGACGCACAAAATACCGAAAGCAGCATTTAGAAAACCAATTTAAATTGGGCATTTATTGCCTGAGCATATGGTAAATATTTCAATGAGTTTTCGAATGTACTCGTAACTTACGGTATTTATGCGTGATGCAGTATTTATCTGGCCCTCAGAAGCTTTGTGATGTAAATATGACGTTGCCCCCGGGACGAGCCCGAGACTAATCTATTGATTCCGGGCACTTCCTGACGAGTTATTTCCGCAACGAATATTAATCAGCATCAGTTGCTGATTAATATTCGTTGCGGGAATAACTTGTTATAAATGAATTACAGTTATCCTACTTAATTGTTGTTTATTTTGTAAAATAAATTATATTCTTGGCCACGTTTATCATGTTTTTCTAAAATCGAAGGTACGTTTGAAGTAGGACAAGAGGTATATCATTCGTCAGTGGAAAACAAAAAAAAAATGTGAAGAAACCTAAAAACTCGCATTATTCCATAATCATAATCACGCACTTTTAGAGCAAAATCTTGGTTTTATTGCCAACTCAAAACCTTTACCTCACAATCCTCACATACATTTTTAGTTAAAATTAGGTATTTATATTCATCAGTGTTAACGTAAAAATATATCTGCGAACGTATTTTACGATATGTGTCAAACGTGACGTCAAATACTATGGAAAGTCATATAAAAGCCATATTTGTTTACATTTTTTTAGATTCTACTAACACACTTGTATGTAATGTATACCACTGTATACATTACATATTTTATGGAGATAAAAACATATTTTTGGCTTTTATAAAACTCGGCTTGTTGGTGATAAAAGAAATAATAGAGGAACGTCGGGTAAGGGATGGGAGCAGAACAAATTGGCCCGGAAAAATAAAAAATGAGGAAACATTAAGAACCTGGCCACACTCACTAAACTGGACAAGAATGTGGGTAGGCGTAACAAGAATACTAAAATAGTGGTGATCTGTTTAAGGACACATTCGGCGAATTATAACGGAATTTGGCAAAAGTGGCCTTCGACGGCCGCCACGACGATCTTAGTCTGATTTTAATCATCGGCGCTGATACTGTTTAACTGGAGGTTCCGGGATCGAATCCCGGCGAACCGACGGCGGGATTTACTTATTACAAATATTCTTGGTCATGGCTGTCTATGCATTTAAGTATATGCAAGTATCTGTCTATTATATATATCGTCGCTTGGTACCCACATCACATGCCTCAATTGAGCTTACCGTGGGACTAGGTCGATTTGTGTAAAAGATGTTCCCAGATATTTATTAATTATTTATTACTTTTATGCAATTTTTTAAATCTTATTATGTATTAATTGCTTTTCGATAAATACATTCATACGACAATTTATTTTTTAATAAACATTGGTTAATACTTATGTTTATTCTGTAACATTAGATTCATTATATAGGTATCTGGTATACGTATATGAACCTTTGTATGTCCTTAACCAGTTTGGATGGACAGCAGCATCCTTATATTTCCGGTGCAGTAGAATACGATTTCTAGCCCGCCTGTCAATTTCCAGTCTGCCTGTGTGGCGATAATGGCATAATTATATATGTAACATAACCCCCAAGAAATCTATAGGCGTAATATTTTTTCCGTAAAGTGTACCACAAAAGTACTCACATGGTTGTGGAATAGCGTTAGTGGGAGTAAGAATTCTAAGGTTTCTAAATGACGTGCAGCTATCAGCGCGCACATCCGCGCTGTTCAAGCCCTGGACATGATACTTGAAGAGACTACGCAGGCACATGCTAAATCCTACTACTCCTAATATACTGTACCAATAAAATAACTACTCAACAACCCTCTAAAAAAATTGGGCTGTGACATTAGTAGCCGGCATCTTCCACATCGTTTTAAAAATTCAAACCAATCTCTCAAAGCAACCGTTGGGCACATGTGGATTCCAAATAAAATACGAGAAGAGGAAATGCAATCGTGAAATAGGAAATTTCAAAACACATCTACTCCGACATGCCAATATTTTAAAGATAAGATAAGAGCCAAGAATACGCCGACAGAACAGATAGACCGGCCTTAAATCAATGGAAATTGATCATTTTTCGTGGAAGAACTATTACGGTTATCTTTACAATTTATTGATGTTTAAAGAAGGACTATATGTCTATATTCTCTTTTGTGGAACAAGATGGTATGTTTGACGACTTTGACGTAACCATGTACCGCAGAGGCTGTGCCTTCCTTATAAAATTATTTTATTTTCACTTAGCCTGATTACCTGATAATTTTACCGTAGGTACGTACCAACAGAACCTATTGCTCGTTATTTGTTACATGTTATCGTTTTGCTAAACTCTTACCAACAGAAATCATACTTGAACCGACACACTTGACGTTTTTATATCCAATGCGTGTCTTTGAAGGTCGCAGGAGTACCTACGCAAAATGCTAGTGGCACAAGAACAGTCATTGTGGCAATCTTCGGGGGAGTACTAAACAGTATCAAAAAATACTTGAGCAACAATAGGCAGGTAACTAATCGTCCTTGAAAATGTTTTATTGTTTCTTTCCACCACCTTTACAACAAGAAAATGTTTTATGTCTACCTACCTGGAAACATAAATATTAAGTACTCTTGGGAGGACGGCTGCAGATGCGATGCGGGACGAGATAAAATATTGAAGAACATGACAATAGCATTGTCATCGAACCAAGATGTTAGCTGGGATGATATCGGCGGATCAGGGAGGCGGACCATTTCATTCGTTCAATCTGTTTATTTCTGAAAGGTGTCCGGTTTATTTTTAATTTATATGGAATAAGTATATGTTTTCAAAAAAGGGCTTGGATTAAGAATATTTAAATTGAGTTTTTATTTCCACATATTTTTTTAACAGTAGAAGAAAAAAACTGTTGGTATATTTAAAATCTCTTCTACGGGGAAAAAACACAAACACTTAAGTGTTTGTATTTGTTAGAGATACAAGCTGCGTACGAAAACTATCAAAACTTTAAATAACATCTAGACATATTTTAGAACTACTATTTGAAATTACACTTAGAAAGGTGTCCGGTAGTAAGAATAGATACAAATGTACACCTATATAAAATGAATTGTGATGTTATCAGCATGAGTTGCGTCCTATCGGTCCTTTTGGCGTTAAAAGTTAAATTGGCAAGGACTAATTAATACCAACAACGTTTAGTTTCCTCTTTGGGTCGGTCGAAATTAAAGGATAGATAACAGGTTGTTTTAGCTATAATAGAAAGGAAAAGGACAGCCTTTTAATATGATCATTTTATCAAACGTTTATCTGAGAGATATATTTTATTCGGGAAGTAGGTAGACTAAGAGATTGCAGATTTTCAAGCCGGAATACGGAACACCTGAATATTGCTAAGCAGCTTTTTGATAACTACCTCACATCAATAATAATAGTACGATTTTTTTTTGACAAGTTATTGACGTGAGTGGACACACAATATATCAACAAAACTGTAACATTACGCACTAAATCAGATCAGGCCCGGGACGAATGTTCCCTTTCTATAATTCGTATTTAGAGAGTAAAAATAAAGGACAAAATTTATACAGTTCTATTGTAGTAAAAAACATTACACCAGAGTTCAGACTGCGCTGGTATCTCCTACATAAATCGACTTTAGGTTTACCACGAGGCTCACAATCGCAAGTCTATCGCATATAACTAAACATACTATGTCGTGAGACACAAACGCCATTTTGAAACTAGCATGGCGGCAGTACAATGAAATAGCGGTGCAATACACTAGTCAGGGTTGCCAACAGGTCATACATAAAAAAACAAATTCGGCTTCCTAATAGAAAACTAGACATTTAGATCTAAAATATTTCCAAGTATCTAATATCCGAGTTGAGCAAAAAGTAAACAGATTACTTCTGTAAATTGTCAGTCTCCGTAGCCTAGTTGGTAGTTGGTAGTGACCCTGCTTACGAAGCTGGAGGTTCCGGGTTCGAATCCCGGCGAGGGCATTATTTTGTGTATTTATTTATCACAAATATTTGTTCCTAGGTCGTGGCTGTGCATGTATTTATGTATCTATCTATTAAATATATCGTCGCTTGGTACATCACAAGCCTTAATTGAGCTTACCGTGGGACTAGGTCGATTTGTGTAAGATGGCCCAAGATATTTATTTCTTTAATAATTATTATTTAATTACATTAGAATGTAATTGTACAAATGTCATTTACATGGATTTTTGGAAGGTGTTGTCGGATTACTTTTGCTCAACTCTATGGAATTTATGATAACTACCTAATTATAACTATAGAAAGAAAAATAAAATGTATTAATGACAAGCACATTAGACAGAGACACGATTAACAAATAAGCACACAACAACAACTTGCCACAAAAGGGTTACAACTCAGCATATAAGTGTCAAAACGATTTTATTCGTTTTGCAATAACTTAGCGAGATCAAAATGCTGGCCAACTTTTACAAATACATATATACACGATGATACATTTTGTCCGATACGTCTGTAGTACTCAATGGGTTGAAACACTAAGCCGGACAAACTTCAGAGTTCGGACAAACCAGTCCCCTGCAAAAGTTTGTCGAATTAGACCGTAAAAATCCAGAATCATCCGGTTTTCCAGAAAGCAGCCCTGAGTGTGCATAAGGGGATAAACGTGGACCTTGTAGTGTACTGTAAACAGGAGGCGTATTTATATTAGGGGTGGAGATTGTTATTTACTGAATACTAACAGGTTAGCAACCCGTTAGGTTACGACAGTGTGTGTTGCCCTTCATATAGACGGTAACATAACTGTACATTGTAATTACAACCTTTGATTGGTTGATGATGTTGTAAGATAAGTAATTATGAACTAGGTACTGAAAACAAAAATCAAAAAACATCCTATTATTATTCCATCAATGAAAAACAACACGGTCATTCTCATATCCTCAAGCTGAAAGCAAAAATGATAATTGCCCTGATTACTGCTGTGCTAGATTATTTAGATTTATATTAGATTATGTAGTATTGTTCTAATGGTTTATAATGACTATCGGTAAGGTATGAATAGGTATGATACAACATAGGTGTTGATGGTGACGGCAGTAAGAATACATTTCTCACCACTCCAACTCCTCCTGCGGGTGTCGTAAGAGTCGACGAAGGGATTGAAGTGTCACTGACCACTATTTGATAAAAGATTGATGATGGGCAGCAGCGTCATAATAGTGGACACATTACTGCGATCGCCAATCCGCTTGCCCACCGTGGCGATTATGGGCATTTACCTCCTAACCCGTTTATACGCATAGTTTATAGGAGAGGCCTACGTCCAGTAGTGGACTATCATGGGCTGATGATGATGATTATGATGATGAATAGGTTGGTAGGTGTACAAGATTTAGAACAGACAGAAATATAAAATAAAATATGAAAAAGCAGTCTTGCACTGATATCTTGGAGTCAGTGTCATGGACTATTTTAAATATAATTATCGAGGTAACACTGACGAAACCGTTACTAAACAACTCATAGTACGGCTACAGAATAGATATCCTATTTTATTTTAATGTCCGCGCCAGCCTTTTGTCTCAATATTCATAATTCGAGATTTGACGGCATTCAAGAATTTTGGGATATTAATGATTCGGCACTTTCAGGCGCTGAGCGTCCATAAATTAGTTCATGTTTAAGATAGAATTAAATCGTTCAAAGTTTCTTGGAACAATGCATAAGATTTCATTGGCTTGTGAGCGGAGAAATTAGTTTTTAATTGTGTTACTCGAACTTTCGAAAATGTAAATATAAAACCATTACGAATTAATGATTCATGTGATTTATAATATAACTCATTTTGCCGTAATTATGTATTTTCAGACTTTATATCTATTGACATAAATTACCATTTCAGTCATAAGCAGGTACTTACCTATTATTATTAGGTAAGTAGGTACAAAGGTACCTACTTACCTAATAATAATAGGTAAGTACCTACTTCACTTACTTAAGTACCATTTCAGTCAAAGGACTGAAATGGTACTTAAGTAAGTACGTGTAGCATGTTGTTCAAATAAACCGTCGCATTTTTACATAATTATGTTTATTTTCTGCCGCGTCGTTTCGGCGGTAAGAACTAAGAATACCTAAATATGTCATTATTTCAATTCTTCCCGTGGGTGTCACAAGAGTCGACTAAAGGATTGAAGAGTCACTGACCTTTCATTTATTGAAGATAGGATACAGCAACATCATAGTAGAGACACTAGGTACCTACTGCAATGAATCCGCTTGCCCAGCATGGCGATTATTATTTTTCCTAACTAGTGCGGAAAATTAAACTTTGCGCACGCTTCGCGTGCGTAAATTTCTCTTTTTAAGGCACTTGCTATGAGAAAAGTCGTTCGATACACGTGAAAAAACTTATCTTACTCGTTTCACTCGGGCTCCAACTTTCACCCAGAAAATTTTTTTGCACTTTCATTGAAATGTACTAAACCCTCCTAATACGTCCAGTAGGTGGGTCAAATTCTTTTCGTTGTCTTGTTTCATACCACTCTGTCACGCTTTTAGTTGCTGTTTTGACTCATTATAAAAAAAATCCGGTCCACTTGCATTTCTTTTTCACTCTTGATTTTAATCCATAGATCAGATATTGAAAACAAAACATCTCATACAAAAATCACCACTGCGTCACGTTTTTTAGGGACACAAAATAGTACATTACGACACAAGTGCGAAAAACGTTTTTGCACGTGTCTCGTACGACGTTTTTTAGTGCAGATGGCCCTCCGAAGATTTGGACCTGACGTAAAATGACACACTTCTCGCACTAGAGCCTAAAAAAGGCACCATCTGTACTAAAAAGAGTTTTCAGTTAGGTAATACGAGAAGTCTATAGTCAGCAATGGACTGAGATAAGCTGATCGTGCTGATTTTATATATTTCATGTAAACTTAGCATTTGTGAATTTCATCTTCGTATTCTTTGACAGAATCATTAATGCATGAAAATAAAATCCACTGTCTATCTTGACAAAAGCCTTCAATAGGAAATTAAACTCTTGGGCAAGAGTAGCCATTACCGCCCCTTTCATTAAAAGCTTTATTGTAAGAATAATCGAGGTATTTTAACGAGCCCGTTCTGTATAAATTAATTATGATTCCCGGAATTAATTATTATATTATTCCGCCGAAAACAAGTTATAATTGGACTGGTCCTATTTCAATATTTTGATTTTATCCTCAGGCACTCAAGGAAGCCGAGTTTGGGTAATAGTTATTGTTTAATTGGTAAATACACTTTATTTGAATATAAGGTAAAAGTACGAGTGCTCGTTAAGAACAATCAGTCTTATGTTATCGTAACAGAAGGGATTGATGGGTGTAATCTATTGGGACATATACCGTAATATGTAGTTTAGTTAGGTTGCATTAGTTACATTTACTATTTTGAAATTAATGAATTTATAGTAATCCACAACGCTAGTGAAGGAAAATAAGGAACAAATCGTTACATCTGACAAGGATCGAATTGTAGTACCTACTACGGTACATTTTTGAACTTTTTTTTTAAGTTGATAACGTGGCTAGGTATTTTATAAATTAAACATTTTTACTACATTAGAACGTAACGTGGTATATATACATCATACATACATCATTATCATCATCAGCCTATGATAGTCCACTGCTGGACGCAGGGCTTTCCTATTAACTATGCGTATAGACGCATTAGGAGGTAAATGCCCATAATCGCCACGCTGGGCAAGCGGATTGGCGACCGCAGTAATGTGTCCACTAGGATGACGCTGCTGCCCATCATCAATCTTTTATCAAATAATGGTAAGTGACACTGGACACACAGCGGCACTGGAGTCGACTAAAGGATTTCCTTTAGTCGACTCTTACGACACCCGCAGAAGGAGTTGGGGTGGTGACAAATGTATTCTTACTGCCGTCATCACACGGCGTGGTATATTATGTGAAGCGATAAACTTAATCGCAATAGTAGATCATAGTACTATTCCTACGCCCCCACAGATCAGTATAGATAGCTAACGGTGGCATGGAACATGTCGCAGCGTTATGGCCGATAGGCCTTTATAGTGTGACAGATGCGCGCCCTATGAGCCAGTCGCAACTTACCCGCGACTGCAGGATGAGCTCGGACATATCCGCAAAATGCCGAATTGTGCCGTTATTTCTTGTAAAAATAGGAGTGTAAATAAACATTTCAAGGACTATTGAGTCACGTACCACATGAAAGTATTGATTTTTTTAGTTATTAGTTGACAAAACCACGTATTTTTACAAATAATATATAACAACAAACCGCTGACATAAATGTCATAATGATTTTACTTGGGCGTACCAATTGGTTGAACTATTCAGTGACAAATTGTATGTGAGTTTTACATTGACGGCTTAGAATAGCAAGCAAGTTGCAATTTGGTAAGTGACCGTGCGATGTATCCAATTGCTAGCGATATTCACAACCGTCCTGTCATTTCTTGGTACGGCCGCTGCGAGCAGGCCGCGAACTAGAGGTACGACTGACCGTGCCGATGACAAGTAGGGTCGATAAATTGTTGATGTATTTGATTATATTCAATTTTTCTTTCATATTTTGACCTTTGTATCAATATCTTATCTTCATAAAGGTAAAACAATATATATAGATTATATCGCGTATTATATTATTTTGAGCCTTTTACAATAACCGTTGTCAAAGTTTGAAATTGTTTTATTTAAATATGTGACCATCGCGGAAACGGCTGATAACATTATATTTATTAAGGGTACAACCGCCTAAATAATTATTTGTTCACGTGATGATTCCCAGCCACAATTAAGATAACGTCGTTAATAAATTGCTTTGTTCATATTCAAATATATGTTTATAATTGACATTCTGTAGTTTATTATTTACAAACCAGATCCGACACGAAAGTAAGAAAAAAGTTTTCTAATTTATTATTAAACGACATAAAATGAAAACAAACAATATAAGGACTTAACTTAACTACCTATAAATAAAAAAATGGCCTAAATCGCCGTCAGTGGGCAAGGTACCCAGAAGGCTGGCCGCATTCCCCCGTTGTATAGCTATACTTAAACGCTGTGCAAGGTACTGGCCAGCCTTCTGGTCGCTTGAGGTCTCTCTTAGGCGAGCCGCTAGATCTTTAAAAAGTCCATGTGCACTTGGCCCCCATGGCCCCAAGGTCTCTACACCAAACACCGCAAATATGTAGCTGGTTCCTAAAGCAGCATATTTGCGGCGCTTGAGACTTTCGGCTAATGATGCCGCGGCGCCAGCAGCAACGCCGGTGACCGAAACATGGGACGGCGCCAGAGTGTCAACGCAGGTGGCGTCCCAAACTAGCGGCCGGCCCATGCTCCAGGGCACCAGCGTCATTCCGTCAGGCCTCTTGCCGTCGTCCCTGGCCAGACCGCTGGGCTCTAGGACGGCCGGTATTTTCGCGCTAACAAGGGCGCGACGGATAACATAATGTTTATAAAGATTAGATACATCGTCCAATGCGATATTTCAATCTGTATTTATTTCTTATTAAAAGATAGATCGATTTTAATGTTTTTCTTAATATTCCGGCCTTATCAAATATCTATTGATAATAATTTATCGACGTAGCCTCCTCTCTAGTGCCGCATCATATGGTAGCGCTTTAGCCAATCACAGCGTGGCAAAGGCCCGACCTTGGAGACACCGAGACTCATTACAATTTCGCTTCGTTACAAATCTCTCTCTTTCATATATCTATGTACGCCCCCCTGGTCGCATTGAATCGCTTCCCAGGAGGTAGCATCAGCCGTACAAAAATTGCACGCCGACTCCGTAGGGTGGGAATTCTACATAAACATAGAAAACTAGAACCTATTATTACGTAATACCGTCCCCTGTTGGCAGAGCAATGCTGTAAATACGATTTATGTTTTGTCATTTGTCGAGAAAATGGACTTAACAAACCACGTTGAAATCACAAACCGAAGGAGACAATACAATTGCCTCCTCCGAAACTTGTCGATTCTTACTCCCGTAGGCCAAATTGTGAGAAAATAGTAGTAGAAAATTGTTATTACAATCCTTTGATTATGGTTGAAAATTATAATTCATGAATTGCGTCCAGTTCAATTAACTTAACTTAGATTTAGGCTTAAGGGCCTAAACCTAAATCTAAGTTATTAAATTTCTTTACACTTAAAAAAGCAATATTTGTTCTGTTATTACGTAAAAAATAGTATCCGTTTTATTAAATTACAATGGACACAAATTGAATCCAAGAAAAACTGCGACTTTCATTTTCGTCTTGACTTTTTCAATATTATTTACATTTTCTTCCATGCGCTTTCGGAATACGATGGGTTATCATGTTATCTACAATCTACTTAAACTAGCTCACAACATTTATTAATTGTGTAATAAACTCGAATATAGTCATATTAACACTTCATCAGAATTTATTTATTTAAACTTTATTGCACAAAAGTAAAACTTAACGTACAAAAGGCGAACTTAATGCCATGAGGCATTCGATATCAACCTTTGAAGACTCTGCAGTGTGTGTTCAATATCGCTCTAGACTCCTGCAATTTCCTCTCACTTCCAATACCGATCAAATCTCACATACCTCGTAATTTACTACAAAAACATGTGCGCGAATCTATCTGTCGCAAGGGGCAGTTGGTTTCACGGGTTTCCAAAAAGTCGTATAAACTTTGGCAATTTTCTGCTCGTACAACTTTTCGGTTTAGCATTGAGAGTTGGCGTCGAGCCATGTGACCCACATTACGGGGTCAACGGACTTTTTGCCAATAAATATTTTTTGTTTACGCCACCCAATTATACGAATACCATTGTGGGAATATACTGAGCCCAATGCTAATTGATTAGGGATGGAATTGTTGATTAAACTATGCATACATCACCTCATACATTTGTCAGCCTCTGTAGCCTAGTTGGTAGCGACCCTGCCTACGAAGCTGGAGGTTCCGGGTTCGAATCCCGGCGAGGGCATTCTTTGTGTATTTATTTATCACAAATATTTGTTCCTTGGTCATGGCTGTGTATGTATCTAAGTATCTATACGTATCTATCTATTATATATATCGTCGCCTGGTACCCACAACACAAGCCTTAATTGAGCTTACCGTGGGACTAGGTTGATTTGTGTAAGATGTCCCAAGATATTTATTTATTATTATTTTATTATTATACATAGCCGCAACTGTTGTATTTATTAAATGATCTCTTGTTGATTTCCTTTTGATGAAAATGCCGATTGCAAAATAAATTGTTACCGTGTTTGGCAAAGCAGAGATTTGCTTATTATTGTAAGGACAGTCCAAGGAATTATCTCATTTATTATAGCGTTATTCCTGCTGTATCTAGTCAAAAACCTACACTTTTCTTCTACGACAAATGTAGCTATTATGACATGACTTATAAAATTTCAACTCTTTCTCAAAGGCAACAAAAGACACATAAAAAGTCTGTAGATAGTTTTATCCGATACATGGCCTTTGCTGAATTGATCTTATGTCTCATTTACATGTAGGTAAATACCCTTATAAGTAATTAAAAACACTCGTACGTTGAGTACCTAAACGCAAATATATTACGATGAAGAATAAATGGCCTTATCATAAATAGAATCTCCTAACATTTTTCAAAAATATTTGTTAGCTTCTACGGAAAATATTTTTCTTCTTAATCCCCTTCAACGCGCTTACTAAATGATTGCATTTTCGGGAGGTGAAGTGGCCACATTTATCTTACATCCATCATTTTGATATATTTCTCGAGCTTTGGCAGTATTCGGAGTTATACTTGTCGATACAATTTATCAAGGAAATATCTTACGCGGCTGGCTTAGCTAAATGCTTGAAAGTTTGTTGGAGCCTATTAGTGGGAAAATACGCCAGAGGTCTGACTAATGTTTCTAATATACGAAACCTGAATGTGAACGATTTAATTAGAAAATCGTAAATAATATATTGCATATATTTCTGCAGATGATAAAAATCGGAAATAAATTAGAACAGCAGGTTAACCAAGCACCCACAAATTACCTAATTAAAAGTTTGAAATCTAAGTAATTTGAGCATTGCGACAGAGTAGTATAAACGAAGACGCGGGTGCTTTGACAAGTTGCTAATCGCTAACGCTTAGTCGTCAATCGTAAACGAAAGGCAGCTAACTGTCTTTGTCGCACTAATATGAGAGTGACAGAGAGGGAAAACGTTAGCGATTGACAACTTGGCTAAGCATCCTGGGTGCGTAGCCAAGTTGCCAATGGCTAACGCTTAATCGTGAACGTATTTCAACATTGTAAACGAAAGGAAACTGTCTTTGTCGCACTTATGAGAAAGAGGGATAGAGGGAGACAACAACGATACGCTACTGAGCATTAGCGATTGGCAACTTCGCTACACATTCAGGAAATACTACTACTTTTAGGCTTTAAATTCACTGTTAATTTATAACGGAAGTCTTTTTACGAGAAATGAATTCAAAATCTTGAACAGTCTTTAACTACATCTAATTCGGGTTGTTTAAAAGATATGAAATATGTTACAGCGATTAATAATCTGAATGTTATGTGAACATTTTATATAATCAAAGAAATAACGCATTCTACCGATCAGTCCGTCCACAGTGCTATTACGTAGGTAGGTACTTACAGCGAAAGTCCAGTCAACGCTTCTCTAACACTGTCGGAACTGTATTACTTAGTTGCAAACTCTAAACATTTCAGAGAAGCACCACTAGCCGTACTCATAGATTGCAAGGATCGGTTACATTAGATTTTACTTGATACGTAAAGCAGGCCATCGCGCTTGCTGCAATAAATCAGTGCGAGCACGATAGAATGTAACGTATCGAGTAAAACGTAACGTAACTGATACGTGTAAACTCATGGTACGGCCAACACGTAATACATGCCTAAATTAACTTGAAGAATGCCTTCTCGGCCGCTCCAACTTCAGCCTGTCGACGCGATACGAATTCCGGAACCGAAGCCCGTAGTTTTGTAAAACTTCCGCGAAAAGCGGAACATAGCTCCAGTTTTTATTTAGTTAGTAAAAGTTGCATAATAGTTCTTAAACATGTATTTAGTTTTATGGAAAAAGCAGCTGTTGCTGCTACGCTTTGGGTTCGTCTCTTTGGGCAAAATAGAGGATAATAGGTGCTTGTTTTCTATTTATTTATAAACACAGGCTTCTTCAGGGGGCAACAAATGCAAAATAAATCAGCAACAGGCTTTGGCTGATACACATCAATAATGGAATCCGCAACAACCTTCGTCATATTATCTATATGCTAAAATAATATGTAATGATAGAAGTAGAAACTTCTGAAGGATTTTGTGTTCCTATTTAGAATTTACGATAAAATCGTGTATAAATATAGAATCCTTCCTGAACAATTAAGCTTAAAATCAGATTCCGCAAAATGTAATATATAAATAGAACTTGGACATTCTTCTGTGGTAAGAATATGTACATTCTGAAAGTAATAACACGTGAATACTTGAATAGTAGAGGTTGAATATAGGGGTTATTTGCAGAAAATGTGTACCTTAGATTTTTTTATGCGATCATGGCGTGTAATACATCTTATAACTAACAACGATTTTACTCGGAATCATGCGTAATTTTCAGTTATGAAACAAAAAAGTATGTCTCAAATGTCATTAAACTCAAGATACGCCCGATACGTATGTGAATCGAGGTTAGGTACTCAGTTTCGTTACTCCAGTACGTAAATGTATAAAATAAAATTTAACGAAAGTGAAAAATTCGTTCGCACTTTCTCAAATTTGTTACAGATTTTTTCACATTTGAGACATACTTTTATTGTTTCATAACTGAAAAGTAAGGACATTTCTGAATGAAACAGTGACGACATGATCGGGTAAAAAAATACAAGGTACTACACATTTTCTGCAAATTACCCTAAGCGTGCCTTGTTAGACTCCTTCACTTTCTGTACAGAGTTGCTATTTCTATTAAGAATCCATAGCTGAACTAAATGACGTTTCTCTTAAGGCTAGGGTTATTTGAAAATTGTTTTCTATTTATGAAAGCAACAAGTACATGTATGTACAAGTATACTAGAAAGTGTTTAGGTATAATTATGCTTTTGCTGACAAGAAATGAAAATAGCTCAAATAAATAGCTATGCTTCATCCAAACTAGTTACCATTGAGTGTAGTTTGGCGAAGTATGCAAAATTATGCACGCGCGCGCATTACTCGAGTGTGAAATACGAGCTGTCGATGTCGAGCATACTTGTTTCTTTGGTTTAAAGTAGAGTAGTTTACTCAGGATTGAATTTTCTTGTACAAATTAGTGCACATGAATTAATTACTGTCCAATATAATTACAACATTGTAATGTTCCTCGTATAAAAAATCTGCGTTGCGGTCCAGTGAGGAAATGCCGCCAGCATCCTCGGTACAATTACAATGCCACAAGGGCGTATCTTAAATGGAAAAGGATGGTTTGTGTACCTTATATACCTATGTATTTATTAGTAAATCATTATACATTTTAATACGATATATTATGTGAGATTTCTATCAGATCGTCTCAACACAAATGGATTTTATTCTTCTTTTTGATTAGGTCTCTAATAGGGATGATGACTATAGTAAAAATAAATTATTTAACATTATGCACGACATAATCTACGAAGAAATTATTACTAAAATGTAGATTGCAGTAATTTTTGTGCAGAAATTTTATTTAATAAATTGAAAAGAACTTAAAAGAGTAGGTCATTTGGCAGTACTCAAACGTGACGTCACTTTTGAGTATTTCATATAAAATTCCATAGTGGTGATCGTTTTGACAGTTCGAAAAAAGATGCTGATTTGACTTGCCAGTCATCATGCCTATTCCCGAGGATAGTGGTCACTTATGTACGAATGGTTCCACATTAGTAGTGATTTTTCTCTGTTAGTCATATTTCCTCATTCCTAAATGTGAATTATCTGTTTTTTTATTCAACCAAAAAAGAGTAAAATCTTTATAACACGTTATTAAGCGTGATGTACCCTAAGGACATTTCATATCCCATTTTCTTCGTATCGCGTGCTCCTTAAAAAAAGCAAGCAATACCGAATGTTATCTGTCATTCTGAGTACTTTGCGCTCGCTCTCAGTAAATGTGAGGGATTGATAAAGTTATCTCAGAGTAGGCCTTTCTTTGTAACGGTCCCAAGACCTT
This sequence comes from Thaumatotibia leucotreta, assembly GCA_025490895.1. NCBI lineage: Eukaryota > Metazoa > Arthropoda > Insecta > Lepidoptera > Tortricidae > Thaumatotibia > Thaumatotibia leucotreta. The sequence goes on from JALPQI010017886.1 coordinate 23,603, forward strand.
CTGCTTTCAACGTTTGCTTGTTACATTTGACATAAATAAAATACGGTTTGTTTTTCTGCGTATTAATAATAGGTTCTTAGTTGTACCTAGGGTCACACCAACGTTGAACATTATGTATGAACATATTTATCATTATTTAAATTGACAAAACTATGTGCGATCTACACTCGCGGTCAAAGACTACGTGTCGGGTTTAATTTTACATAGAAAATACTGCAAATGGGTTAATTTCAAAGCGAGGTTTCGAATATTAACAACATAGATTCTACCTATGTTGTTAATATTCGAAACCTCTCTTTGAAATTTACTTTTAATAGATTTTATTGTATTTTTTCCATTATCTGGATCTTTTCTACCGGAGCTATATAAATGTCTGTACCTATATATGATAGCTCAAATTTAAATTTCATTTTCATCACAGCGACTAATCGGCCTCCCAATCACAGCCAACCCTTTTCTAATTTCCCACTGAATCGAT
>JALPQI010017887.1:0-35003 GCA_025490895.1 Thaumatotibia leucotreta
TGAACCCGAAAAGAAGCTGCAGTCGACAGTGTGGGTTTTAAAAGGCAAACAAAATCCAACAAAAGTTGTTCGTGCACGAAGTACTGCAAAACAAATGGTTTTTTTTTATACCACGTCGGTGGCAAACAAGCATACGGCCCGCCTGATGGAAATCAGTCACCGTAGCCTATGGGCGCCTGCAACCCCAGGGGTGTCACATGCGCGTTGCCGACCCAATAAAAACTTGTACACTCCTCTTTTGAAGAACCCCATACTGTAGTCCAATGGGAAAACCTCGGCAGGGAGCATGGTTGCCGGATTATTTGGAAAAACCGGGTATATTGCGACTGTTTCTTTGAAAAAGGGTAAAACAGTTACTTCTGAATGGTACATAACCATTTGCTTGCCACAGAAGTGATTGAAAAATGCAGGGAAGTCAATCGCCAAAAACGAATTATACCTACTGCACCACGATAATGCGAGCCCACGCCAGCCGGCACAAACATCCGCCTTTTTGAAAGCCCAAAATATTGATTTAATGGGCCATCCACAGTACCGTCCTGATTTGGCTCCCAATGATTTCTTTTTGTTCCCACATCAAAAATAAACTGCGTGGTCAACGATTTTTGACACCTGAAGCAGCGATCGCGTTCAAAACGCACGTTTTGGAGGTGTCCCATTTGGAGTGGTCGGACTGCTTTCAAAATTGGTTCTACCGTATCAAAAAATGCATAGACCTCAAAGGAGAATACTTTGAAAAACAATAAAGTCAATTTTGTTAGTATAAACTTGTTAATATTTGTATATTTTATGTGAACATACGACCTTTCATCTATATTATACTTTATATTTATGTTAAATACGTGTATAGGTTCTGTAACGAGTTATAAACTACGGAACTCTACTAGTACATGAAGCATGGTCTGACATAAGCTTGGCTGTTTTTTTTTTATTTAAATTCAGAATTCTAGGTCTGTTTCCCGGTTATTTTATTTAAAATTAGAGATAATTATTGTATGATAACGTAATTTCCCGAGTTTCTTAAATACTAGATTTTAAAATACAAATTATATTACACGTTTATGTTCTTTTAACCGACTTCAAAAAAGGGGGTGGTTCTGAATTCGACTGATTTTTTTCTATGTAGTTACTCGATATCTCCGAGAATCGTATACCATTTTTTTATCGAATGGGTATATCCTCGAATGGTCCCGTTGGCACCAAGGGGTTGATGGGATTTTGGAGGAATAGTTTTTGTTTTAATTTAGTGGTTATTTCTGAAGGTAACTTCACACATTAATATGGAATATGGTAAGGAAGACATACAGTACTTAAACCTTTTAGGAAAGTAGAATAACATTAATCCGATGACAATGTAATATAATTCCTGTATTACTCAATTTAGCGATTACTTTAGTAAACGAGATAGTACATATCAGCGCAATGTCGAATAAACATCTGTTTAGTCGTAAACACGTACATAAATTGTTAATATACCGGCCACCTCGTAAACTAGAACATAGTTCAATTAATGGACTAAGCAGTTTGGTATCTGCGTGAAATAACTTAATGCGAAGGTGTGTAAAGCGATAAGTCTTATCAAGGTATTACTGTTTGTATTAAGCAGTTCGATACCATTCTCCACCCTCATAGTGTGTGTAGTTATTTATTAAAATCGAACAAACTCCAATCCAATCAACGGGCTTTAAAAGGTTATAACTAAACTTTTAAGGCCCGTTTTGAGTGAAAATGCTTGGTGATCATGTTTAGACCTTTTAACACTACTTTCGCGGTGGCAAACAAGCATAGTTTGACATTCAGTTGCTTTCGGTAGCTGTGGTTAATTAGCACTCTTATTTTACAAGAGAATTAAGCTCAACCGATTAAATTTCAAAGCAGGTGAGTGGTTAAAGGCCCTCTGAGTGGCAAAAGGGGCAAACGTTTGAGATAAGCTTTGGCCACCGTAACTACTTGAATATGCAAGAACACAAGGTAGGTATATATAATTAAACTAGCTTTTGCCCGCGGCTTCGCACGCGTAGATTTTGGACTTCTATGAAAAAAAATGTAAAATCCTAACCTGAACCTCCTTTGATAGTCGTACGTTTCTATGTGGGGTCGCAGTTCTAACATAACCCAAAACCTACTTTGATAGCCGTTCGTTTCTGTGTGGGATCGCAGTTCTTACTTTTCCTAAACCGAAGTAGATTCTTACCTTATTACATTACGTCTGAAGTCTGTTTCATTGAACAGCATATTAGTATGACATAATTAAATACTTAATTGCAAATAAACTACACGAATTAAAATTAGCAACGCAGGCATCGTCATTTCCTGGGTGAATATCTAAGCGTTTCAACCGCCTAATTTTGGTAGCATAATTTTTGTCGAAGTTTCTATTCGTTACAATGTGGTACTTTGTCATTTTAGGGAGGCACGATACCTTTTACAAATGGCGAAGTATAACATTGAGACGTTTAGAAACTTCGGCAAAAATGATGCCACCAAAATTAGGCGGTTGAAATTCTCAGATATTCACCCTCCTACAAAACAATAATGTAATCCGCCACATGCTTCGTCCTTTTCTCTTATGCTGGAATAGTCAAGCCAAAATATTTAACCGGTGATGACTGATGAGTCAGTCAATCAGGACTCCCACCACAGTGACTCGATAAACCATAGAAACTATATCCATGATGTTTTTTTACTGTTTAACCATTTCACCCCTTTCAGCGGTTGAATTCTCAAAAACCTAAAACACATCTTTATCTTTTTATGTTTAGGAATACTCCTGTTTCGGATAAAATAGTTTAAATAATCAAGTTTTCCCATACAAACTCTGGACCCCCATCATTGCACCCCTTAGGGTGTGGATAATGACTTAAATTTTTTTAAACCACCCCTACACCCTTAAAGGAACCTACGTGCTAAATTTGGAATCTCTAGAACCAGAAGTAAACATAAATAATCAACCTTTGTTTGTTTGTTTTTCGAAAATTTTAAATAAAGGATAATTATTTATATTCTCATTTAATTTACAGAATACTCCTGCGAAGTTTCGGATAAAATAGTCCAACTAATCTTGTTTCGCCATACAAACTTTGGAGCCCCATTTCAACCCTTTAGGAGGTGAATTTTGAAAAATCCTGGAATTACTTTTCTTAGATTTTTATTCTAAATTAGTTTACGCAATATGAAATTTCTTAATCTAAAACTAAACTTTATTTCATACAAACTTTTAACCCCATTTTTACCCCCTTAGGAGTATTTTTTTAAACACAAGTACTCGAGGTAAAATATTCGTACTATATAACATGGTAGAGGTATGTAGATAAGTACCTACTTCTTCATTGGCAACAACACTTCTATGACGTTTTGAATTAAATAGCCCAACGAATCTGGTTCCTCCTTACAAACTTTAACCTTCCATTTAACCCCCATAGGGAATGAATTTTCAAAAAACCTGAAACACGTGTTTACTTATTTATTGTTAAAAACATTCATGTGAAGTTTCGAATAAGATAACCCAACTAATCATATTTCCCCATACAAACTTTAACCCTCCATTTAACCCCCATAGGGAATGAATTTTCAAAAAACCTGAAACATGTGCTTACTTATTTATTATTAAAAACATTCCTGTGAAGTTACGAATAAAATAGCCCAACTAATCTTATTTCCCCATACAAATTTTAACCCTCCGTTTAACCCCCATAGGGAATGAATTTTCAAAAAATCTGAAACACGTGTTTACTTATTTATTGTTGAAAACATTCATGTGAAGTTTCGAATAAAATAGCCCAACTAATCTTATTTCCCCATACAAACTTTAACCCTCCATTTAACCCCCATAGGGAATGAATTTTCAAAAAACCTGAAACATGTGTTTACTTATTTATTGTTAAAAACATTCATGTGAAGTTTCGAATAAAATAGCCCAACTTCTCTTATTTCCCCATACAAACTTTAACCCTCCATTTAACCCCCATAGGGAATGAATTTTCAAAAAACCTGAAATACGTGTTTACTTATTTATTGTTAAAAACATTCATGTGAAATTTCGAATAAAATAGCCCAACTAATCTATTCTTATTTCCCCATACAAACTTTAACCCTCCATTTAACCCCCATAGGGAATGAATTTTCAAAAAACCTGAAACACGTGTTTACTTATTTATTGTTAAAAACATTCATGTGAAGTTTCGAATAAAATAGCCCAACTAATCTTATTTCCCCATACAAACTTTAACCCTCCATTTAACCCCCATAGGGAATGAATTTTCAAAAAACCTAAAACACGTGTTTACGTTTTTATTGTTAAGAACATTCATGTCAAGTTTCGAATAAAATAGCCCAACTAATCTTATTTCCCCATACAAACTTTAACCCTCCATTTAACCCCCATAGAGAATAAATTTCAAAAAAATCTGAAATACGTGTTTACTTATTTATTATTAAAAACATTCCTGTGAAGTTTCGAATAAAATAGCCCAAATAATCTTGTTTCCCCATACAAACTTTAACCCCCCATTTAACCCCTTTAAGAAAGGAATTTTCAAAAATCCGTTCTTAGTGCGCCTCTAGACATTATAAAGAATCTAAATGCCAAGTTTGAACTCTCTAGGACCAGCGGTTTGGGCTGTGCGTTGATTTAAGTCAGTCAGTCAGTCAGTCAGTCAGGACATTGCCGTTTATATATATAGATATTTTGAAAAAATATTTCGGCACTTCATTGTTTTAACGAAATATTTTAAGTGTAAAAAAAAATGTGTTCACTGTTTCGTAAACTACGTTTTATTCTACCACTTAAAACTAGTTTTGCAAAGTGCGTTGTCGTAAAGTTCGTTTTTGGAAAGAATCGCAGTGAAAATTTTAAACACGACGATTTTCTTACGAGACCCTGTGATCTGTCAACTAAAACTACAAATAATTTGACGAATCCATCGATTTACATTGTGGTATCTATAATTTAACATAAATATAAAATGTACCTACTCGCAAACGACATATAATGTAAAATAGAAAATGTATGAAATGGAGTGCTAGTATAATGAAAAATATTATTTTCGACGGATAGAAATAGACTTAGGGTCTCCCCAAACTAGTCGACGCCGTTTCGGCAAATCGCATACGGAAAAAGCTTTATGTCAACGCAATAAGAGCGAGTACGTCGTAAATCGGCTCGGCCCACGCGAAACGACGTCTTTCGACGGGGAAAACGGCGTTTTGACGTAAAGCTGTTCGCATTCGTACGACACTGATTGCACACGTTCGCATTCGTAAATCTCCTAATACCGCCGTACGGTGCCGGAAAGAGTTGAACGGCTTTGATCACGGCCGAGTAGGTACCTACGATAAGGACCGGTCAGAGCTGGCGGATGCCGTTCAGCGTGTTCGACGGCCGAACATGGCTGACGACGGCCGAAAAGAGCCGATAACGGCCGTAGTAGCTACTGATGCGTTTGTATTTATTCATTTGAATTATTATTACCCACATTAAAATCTGCAATAGATTTGACAACACGAAGTAATACTGTCGTAATCATACACGTCTGTTCAATTTCAAACTCAGGTTGTTACTAACAACCAGTCTCCAAAAATGAGATTTACAATTGCCGATCACCCGCTGTCCTATATATCTGTTCGTCGGACTCAGCGGCTGTACGCGTGCTGTCTGACGTCTCGACGGCAGGACGGAGCACGGGAGAGCCGATCGCCGCTTTACAACTGTTGCGATAGCAAATCGCAGGCGATCGAGCGTTTCTACGGCCGCAAGGAGGGTGAGACTGCTTAACGCAGGTGTTCAACCGCGGAGACGGTCGATCGGCTAAATGCGAATAGTGTGGTGTAAAACACTCGGCGAAAGCCGACTCCGCGTCGACTGGTTTGGTGAGACCCTTAGCCAATAATCTCTAACTAAGCAACAAGTCGTTCAAATGCAAAAATTACGATGTCTAACGTTCGCAATTTTGCGCTAAGTTATTTTTTCCATTGGGCACAAGGCTGGAGAAAACTTAACAATTTCCCAAAGACAATCAGCTCTCGTTTAAATTTGAACCCTAAATATTACTGCAAAGTTGTTGGTGTTCCACCGCAATGGGACCAGATAAGAGGTTACGAAAGTTATACCTCTATAAATCATTGGCTAACTAAGATGTTGTGCGACACACAATTTTATGGTTTAGCCACTCGTGCCGAGTTTCTTGTTGTGTTCGTTTTGAGAGACGGTGCCAGTCAAGCTTTGTGGCCTGACAATCCAATGTTATTGTTAGCTAGAATAGAAGTATTGTTTTTTTTTCTATATTGACTTCATGCGCAATTCTATTACTATGTGTATGATTTTTTATTTCTGTTTTGTTTTTTTTTTTGTTTACGTACAGTTCTGAATTCGAAATGAGATACATACCTACTTTGTGTAAAAATACATTATAATAAAACACTGTCTCGTTCAGAAACCTTATAATGTTTTAGCCTAACCAGATTTTAAAATAAAAGATAATTTCAAGATGCGAATCCCCTACAGATGTACAAGTGTGTAATTATTTGTGTTTATTTCATACAAATTATGACATTTTGACCGCACAAAGGGATAAGAAATTAACCGAGCTCTTACGTTCATCCTTTTACGCATTGTACATTAATTATAACACCTCTTTAAGGTTAAATTTATGGTGTTGTTTTGTTAGCCATTACATGGCTTAAGCGCCCGGGACTGTGGGGTGTTGGGGTTCCAGACATTTTTAGAGTTGACATAACATAATAGTATAGAATTATGAGTTAGTAAGTTTTCGAAATGTGATTTGAGAAAGTATGTAAGTACCTAGTTTTGCGTAAAATGCAAAGTCAGGAAAATTATAATATTGTACAGTAAGACAAGTCTTCTGAAGATGATAATTGATAATCTCAGAAGTATCAGAATAAAAGTAAATATACTTCAAATTTAGCAAAAAAGTAAATGTAAAACCTTAAAAGATCTTGTATTGTAAACTGGTACATTAGTAACGATATCCTAGCCCAGATACTACTATTATAAGCGGAACCCATATTTTATATGAAAAGTAAAACTTTCCGTCCCTTTTTTTGCAAGCGCTCGAGGCTCAATACTTATTGGGTGTTTATGTTCTTATAATTTATGACCGCGGGCGGTGTTTTTATGCTTTGAAAGGCTCTAAAGGCACGTGGTAAATTTATTGAGGGACGTTTCAATCTGGGCGATCTCTGCGGTTTAATTTTATTTTCTTAGTTTCTGATACTGTTTTTCATTTGTTCGCGCTTGCATCCAGCTGTATTGGCTTTGGAATTTAGTTTAGCAGGTGCGAAAAAAGTAATGATAGATCTGGTATATTTAAAATCTTTTATATATGTATGATTATTGGCTTGACTTGAAGTTGCGTCAAGTGAAAAGTGAAACATATCGCGTCTTGCAATGAGACAAAATCTATCAAAATAAAGACAAAATCTCTATCTCTTCCTAGTTTTAGCGTTGGTACATGGTAGTGGGGCCAGATTTTCTTATTCTTCTCCTCCATTTCGCGCAATCCTAGATATCTTTCACTACATGTTTCCATCTTGTTTTGGATGTGGCTCTGGATGTTCCACCGGTGATTGAAAGTTATAGCGCTAAATTTCTCATGTAGGTACGTTAGGTGGTAGGTCCTTCTGATATTAATTTAATATACAAGTAATACTTTGAAACTTATAAAAAAATATTTTTATTTTCATTGGACTGTTCATCGGTAAATACAAATTAACAGGCAATGAGAAACAATTTCCTGGTTTAAACGCCAGTTGACAACTTGGAAATTATGACTAGGTATACAAATTTGCATACAATGGTGTTCCAAGAAATTAAAAATGCATCACGGTTTTCCTCTTCACATACAGATTTTCTTATAAAGGCGGAGTTTCAAATGAATCGAAGTTGTTATTTGCGGGGATTCATTCTAAGACAGGAAATATTATTCCTAGAAGCAAGTATCCTTTTTAAACGACATTAATCAAAGATCGACTTGCTCTAGATACAGTCGAGTTCATAAACATGTTTAGGTACATGTTTTTACTTGGTGTATTGGAATTAAAGTGCACAATTGTATACAAATTAATGAACACAATTGTGCCTTACCTATCCTTATGCAATTAATCGAATCATGAGCTTAATCATTTAAAAACCGCAATTTAACCACTTCAATCGCCTTTGGACCGTTCAAACTAATCTTTAATGACAAATACAATTTATGTTGCTTAGTAGGTATGTGAGAATAAGCTACAGATGCACAATACGATAGGCTTATTTTGTTAATTTTGTAATTTTAATGTAAAGTATTAAAATTACAAATTGCATCCTAATTTTAAAATATATTTAATTAAAAACATAATATATATCTTATTCGACGAGACCTATCAAGGAAAATGTTGTTCTCACAATGCATATTGGCGATTGGTATCGGAGCAATTAATTCGAGGTAACTCACCAGCCATTAGACCAGACAAGGACAGCTAAGGCACAGCTACGGGCAAATGAGGATTTGTTATTACACGTCCAGCTTAAGTTATAATTAACATCGAGAACAATAATTTATAAGGTGTGTGTTTCCTTTAGCGGTCACTATAACACGTTTGCACCTTATTTTAAAACACAAAAGATTAAAGCATGTTTTGTTTATATTTACTACTAAAGTGCTATTAAATCCAAAAATGGTGAAATTACAGGATTTTCTACGTTAATATGCACCTGCTATACTTTGTAATCTATTCTACTTTACGGATATTTCTCACGGTATATATTGGAATAAATTATTGAACATTGTATCTTAAACACCGTAATGCATTCCATAATCATGTTTGCTCGTTTTAATAATGCAGCTCGATCATAGATATCCGTTTTAATTGTAAATCAGTTTGCAAAAGGGTTACGTAGCACGACCAAGAAAGCTTCAAAAGCCCTTGAACAAACTACCGATGACATAACGTCTGTTGTTCGATTGTGCCTTATTTATTTAATTTCAATATACCTATACATTATTGTCAGCCTCCGTAGCCTAGTTGGTAGTGACCCTGCCTACGAAGCTGGAGGTTCTGGGTTCGAATCCCGGCGAGGGCATTCATTGTGTATTTATTTATCACAAATATTTGTTCCTTGGTCATGGCTGTTTAAGTATCTATATGACTCTATTTATTATATATATTATTGTATATATTGTCACCTGGCCCACATCACAAGCCTTAATTGTGCTTACCGTGGGGTCAGGTCGATTTGTGTAAGATGTCCAAAGATATTTATTTATTTATATTATAGCATTTCAATTGATTTCTAGGTACAGCATAAACGCATAACTAGTTGCTTAAATGAGGCCGACTACATTTTCAACAGATCACAAGAATTGAAAGTAAAAAATATAATTACGTGTGAATACATTCCTTTTAACATGCTCCTTTAAATCCAAAAACCGTGCTAACAATATGCTCCCCATAACTTGTAGTATATTTATTATGCACTCCGAGTGTTCTAGTGTTAGATAACATAACATAAGATAGATTAGATTAGGTGCGTATCGCACAGATAGCCGGAGGGTAGGCTGGCTGCAGCATCATAAATTATTATTACTAATGTATATCCTTTGCTATTGTGATTTATAAGACATTGCGAATTGATTATTAATTAAAGGTTATTTGGTTGGGAAATTGAAATTATGGTTTAGCGGTTTCGTCTATGAAGAGCTACATTCCAAAGTTTAGACTTCTAACCTCCTTCAGATGCATTTTTAAAGATAGTATCAATTAGTTTGGGCGTAACTTTGGTAACCCACATAACATAAAACTACAAAAAGTTACATTAATTTGTTTATTAATAAAGCATTATTTATGCAACACACAAAATGAAAGGAAAGGAACATGCTATATTAACTTATATTTAATTTCTCTTTATTTTTTTTAATTCTGTGTAAGTACCTTTAAAAAAACTTAATATATTTTACATTTTCTCTGTAATATTTCTTGAGCAAATAATGTATTCCTCATAATGAAGTGCGCAAAAAGATCATATATTCAATAAACAATGGTAGCAGCGGTTCAATAAATTCAAAGACATGCTCGGACAAAAATGTTCTGAATTGTTGTAGATACAATATTTATGCGAGGATCGAACTCGCAACCCCGGGCTACCGTGCCGGCGCCGGTGGTCTGTGGTCTGTGGTCCCCATGCGAACATCCATTGGTTACTACGAAATATAGGATTCCATCCGATTTACTACAGTAATTAGTCAATCGAATAACCAGTTGAAAACATTAAACTTGATCTTTCGGCACTCGCAAATCGAAATCGAATAGCGTATGACTTATACTAAAGTAAGTAGATGCGCCTGCAATATGTATTGATATTTATCAAAGTAAAGTGAGAACATTTAAAAATGTTTTGAAACCTTTACATCAATTAATAAATAAGTCTATATTGAATAAAACGGTATTTTTTGCTTAACTCGACATTTTTGTCTAGATATAACCACTTGTTTTATACACCATTCGATTGAGCGGGAAATGTATGCTGAACGTAACTAAGTTCGTAATTTTGGCGGTCAGATTAATTCGTATTACAACTGACAATACAGTGTGTGGTCTTTAACACGGGAGAAAAATGAAATGAGTGAGTCCTTAGACTATCAGCAATAATCCTGTAAAGGTCCCGGTAAGGTATTCAAAGCTATGGACCTTTAGTACTGGATCTTGGCATCACGATGTCGTAGCTTGTCAGTCGCAAGACATCTTGATAGTATACCAGGTAGGAAGTCATAACAATAATTTTGTTTGCATTTTTACACTAATTTGATACGGTTTTAAAAAAAAAATTGTACATTTTTCAATGATTCAAAAATGATAAGTTATTGATAACTTTTAATTCAAGTAAATGAACCCATAATAATGAAAAATACATGAACAAAAAATTACAAAAAAATTTTTTTTTTTAATTACAATATGTGGAAATTATTGTTGATCAGCTTATTAATGCACCGTTTAAATTTTCACCCCGGTTGTAGGCCACACACTGTATAATCACTTAATGCTTGTAAAATATGGCTGTTATCTAAAACAGTTTCCTACCTAAGTTCAATGTAGGCTAAAAAGACTAACTAACTTGAATTTTTTGCATGTTGTAAAAATCTATTTTGTGTAATAAAACCCACAGTCACATTTAAAGCAATTAAATAAAATTTTTCATCACACTTGCTATCTACGCGGGAGTAATAGAAAAGTGACATTTCCTAGGGAGTAATAGACATTTCAGTACTCATTTAATAATATTATGTCTTAAAACTTATTTTTTGTTGGAAAGTGTGATGAAAAACATTGTACGGCCGGTAAGCGGAATACTAACTCGAGTCATAAAAGCCCTTCGCCTACAGCGTCGGGCTTCTAACACTCTCGTTAGTGATTTCGTACTTACCTCCCTTTATGCACAATTGCACAATGTACTATTAATTTGTTTATACGATAATTATGATGACTTAAAATGTCTTATGAAACACGTATAGTATTTCATAGGAAATAAGTAAGATAATTATAATAATTTTCAGCCAGCAATGTATACGACGATATCGGAGCGCAGCTCTTGTGAACAAGTGCATATCAACCGTAGGGTTGTAGTAGTTCTTAAATACGGTACCTTCGGAGGCAAGAGCCAGAGGTTGCAATTTTGTTCTTTATTTTCAATGTTACATTCTTAGCAGGAATTTGTATTATTAGATTCGTTCCATTTTTCTGTTTCAATTTTATTTCAAACAAGTTGTTTAATAATGTTCCTCAGCCGTATACCTACACCTAATACTGGTACTATATACATACGTACCTACATTTATATCGTTCATTTAATTATTAAGATAGATTTGACAAAAAAATGGCCATGAGCATATTGAGACTTGCTCATTGTAATATTCCGTACTTGTTCTTCCATAATAATAGTACAAATTTAAACTGCGGACATAATTAAAAAAATATCATATAAACATTTATAGTAGATATATCTTAAGCCAATTACTTCCTTCACCTTTAACCCTTTTACGGGCAAGACTCAAAAAATCCTGGATTCAAGTCTCTACGCCATGCTGTAGTACAAAAAAAAATATGTAAGAAAAAAAATACAAAAAGACAGTGTTATGAGACGGTCGTTTTTAAGACCGGTGTCCTATAAAGGGTTAAAAGTTAAGAAGATGAAAATATTCTTTTGGATTTCCAGAGGGAAAATATTTTAAAAACCTTTCAACGCCCGGGACATGAACAGACGGACGATTAGACAGACATGGCTACGAAATCTTAATATGGTAATATTTTAAACTACAATAATTTAAGTTGTAGTCACCATGCATTCAGTCTTAGCACATGTGACCAGCGTAAAATAGCGCAGTTCCCTCGATAAAATTATACGCTGATCAGAAGAAATCCCTTACAATTGACACTTCTGTGTGTCGCTTGACATATTTTTACACCAACATTAATTTCAATTTATATATCGCCCAACTTAAAGCTTTATGTAAGAGATAATATAAAACTGAAAATCGAATGAGTCCAGCAGATCCAGAATTCGCATTAAGCAAAGTTGATTTTGCCGCCTGATTGTATACACGTGGGCTCTAAACGATGGCAATAAGGTTTGGTTTGGAATTGATGAAGCGAAGTTTTTAATTTGGGTATGGTTTACTCGCATGGAGTGACGAAGTGACAGGTACAGGCGGCGGTGTCTGTGATGCGCCAATCAATTTGTAGCGCACAATACGCAATACATCGTCGGGCTAACTGGCTTACTGGTGGGTTATTCTACGAGATCAAATATGTGAACATTGACATTATACAAAGATGACCATCTACTGATTTTTTAAACACAAATTCAAAGTTAAATCATATCATGCGCGAATTTTGAAAATGTAGGTACGAGGTAAGAAAGGACAGTACAATTTTGAATACACTTACCTATTACAAACTTTCATTTTGTCTTTTAAATATTTTCAGCCGAATTTATTTTTTTTGCATGCTCAGTGTAGGGTTCCATAGTTTTGCAAAAACTGTTCAACCTATCCAGTTCAAAATACTTTCCTTAGAAAGTTTTTATAAAGTTGTACATTGTCATTTTTTCACATTTTTTTAACTTACGAATAAATAGTTGACACCATTTTTTCTTGCTTTCGGAACAATGTTTTCCGAAATATTAACATGATCAAAATTTGACTGCAGTAAGTCTATTAATTTTTAAATACCTATCTAAACGATATATCACATGTTAGCGTTTAAACTCAAACTCAGTGTAGGGGTAAGTTGCGTTTTTGTAAGAATGTGAGCATCGTCATTTTTTTCATAAACTACGCACTACTAGAAAACGATTCGACGATTTCCACAACTTCACAAGTTTCACTACTATTTATCTTCTGAGCAAGGTACGAAAATGCGAGGTATCAAGTTCACCGCAGAATGGCGCTGGTGTCGCTGGGTGTCTCATACAAGATGCATAGAGCTGCGCGGGAGGCGGCGTTTTTGCGGCGCTAATGAAGTGGCGGTTCATTAGACCGCGAGTAACGAGCCCGGGTTCGATTCCCGGCCCCACTTAAAAACTCACATGTCCATACATTTTATGTTTTTAGTAGAAATTGTGAGATGAGTAAGGATGTTTCCAAGTTTGATATGGTGATACGGGATTTCTTGCATGCTGATATATCTGTAACATGGTGTCGGAATGCGTTTACGATGTTGTGTAAAAAGTTACTTAGCATGGAGTTATGCGCTGAAATGTGAGAATACATAGTCTTGGGCATGGAACCAATTAATTAAACGTTAATACATTTTTAATTAGATTCTAGACAAGAACTTAGTGATCTATTTTTTATCTCGTTACGTAAAACTAAATTCAAATAATTTTACTTTCTGTGTTTTGACCTCATTTGTATTTGTTTTGTGCCAGCAATATAACTACAAAATATTGTATTTCTATGATACTTGACCAACTAGTAATTGGCGAAAATACAATTTTGTTTAAAAAAATTGAATTTAACCCTGGGGTTAAATGGCACGGGCAGGTACTGGTACCTGCTCAGTATGCAATTACACGGCCTACACGGGGTGATATTTAAAATACAAAAAGGGGTCTGACCCTATGCAAATTATGTGATAATGATTTCTTTATAAACACAATTTCTTAATAAACTTCTTCAATATCGATCTTTGGTACATATTAATATACGAAAGATCAGCATATTGACACAATGCCTCCACAATGGATGCATCTGTTGAGTGAAGCTTGAAAGTTCTAACATTTTAGTACAGTTTGTATAAAAATGTTGGAACGCATAAAGATGTCTGCGGTGCATCATTTCTTCAAGCAAAAGCATGATATTGCAAGGATATTGCAAGGTTCACACACATAAGCACCGACATTAGGCGGCGGTTTCGTTGAAATTTCAATCGCGCTAAATAACGCGAGCGAACAATACGTCGCCCTGTCCCGACTCGCCTGTCCCCACTGCGACACACAGGCGCATGATCTGACGAGCAGTGCCTGTAAATCACCCATGTACTTTAGTTACCACAGCGCTTTGTAAAATACTACGAACAAATAAAACATGGAAGCCGCAGGCCATACCAAATTGCCTTTCAAAAACGGTCCTCAATTTTAGTTGACAACTATCACCCTTTCGTCAAGGCATCACGGTAGTGAATTTCAATAACAACCTATAAAAAACTTAAACCGCCATTTAAAAATAGTTGCGATTGGTCCATCAATGTTTTGATTAACTATAGGTATTCTATAAACATTTGACAAAGATGTCGCGCCGAAATATGCACGGTGTTAAGAACAGTGCTATGTTCTGCCTATCTTGGCACAATTGTTTTTGGGGGCATTTTTGAGCTGGCGTTAAAATATCTAAGCTGTAGGAAAATAGCGAGTATCTGAATGCTCTGGAGGGAACCTTCTTGAGTGTAGTCGCGAAAGTTGTGAGACTTATGAGCTAAGAATATTTTCTATGCGCATTTTATGTACCTACGTATTATATTGTAGTTTTTAATGAATAGGATTTTTTAGAGCACGTGTTGCACGTTGAATTTGTATATAAGCAAATGATATATGATAGACTATGAATATGCCGTAGGGTACATGGAAGGAATATATCTATTGTCTAGTTACCAAAGCAACATTTTCTGGTATCACGGTTAAGTTGCTAATAATACCACCAATAGCCATACATAGGTATTATTAAAACATACATAAACAAAATATTACAAATAATAAATTCTAGTTATATTATTTGATAGCTAATGTCATAACGAATTTACCCATGTCGTTAATGGTAATTGTACATTTTAAAACAAAAATCCCGCCACACTAGGCGCGATTCTTTTCTATCATCTTATACCATCATATCAAAATGCATTTTATATATACCTAAACTTATTTTAACATTTAGTACAATCAAAATTATTTAATAATCTGGAAGTTACCAACCATACAACCAACGCCGACTAACAAAAAGTACAAAAAATATAAACAAATTCTTATGCAATGTTATAAAACGCGCCAGGTCAGAGATGTCACTGAGCTTTATACGGAACAGTTTGTTTATACAGATTTTTTTCTGTGCCATAAGAGTTAGCCGATCTGAATAGTCAGATAATTTAACAACTCACATTTTTTTTTCTTTTCTGAATACTTACATTTTTGTGCTGACAATGCATACTTTGTGAAATAATAATACCTATATAAAAAATAATAACTTCATTTGAGTGACCTACATCAAGACATAATTATTGCCCCTATTTGACTACGACTTCCGTAGCCAAGTCGGTAGAGAAGGTGCCTGTGAATTTGGAGGTTCAAATCCCAGTGAGGGCATCTCTTTGTGTAGTAGTTTATGTGTAGTTAATATTTTCGGAGATAACCACTAAATAATTTAAAAATATGTGTCCCTCTAACTTTTGATCCGTGGGTGCGGAAAATATGAATAAAATTGATAAATATTCGTCTTAAAGATTGTAAAAAAATTTATAATTTATTTTGAACATAATCAGCCCCGCCGTTTTTGACCAACTACGGAACCCTACACTGAGCATGGCCTGACATTCTTTTGGTCGGTTTTTATTATTTTACATGGCTGCTTGATAGTTCAATGTGTAACTCACCCGTGTGTTTCCTAACGATGCCCGCTCGTAGGTGGTTCTCCTTCAATAATATCAGTAATTTCATCTTATCAAGTCGTAGGAGAGAAAATGGGGGCGGATAGCATCGCGATAAGTAAATTACGATACTCGAGATAATCTGTTGTCTAACGCGGACCGTTTTAAATCGCTTTTAATGCGCGTTAAGTGGAAATTACTTCATACCGGGTTTGGCCGATTTATTGCAAAAAGTTGAATCACCAGACTCAATTTTACAATAATATAAAAAAATTAAAAGGTTTCAAAAGCGCAACACTCAAAATTAATCCATTTTGAAACTGTTATAAGACTGTTCTAGGGATGTCCTAATAATAATTTCTAAGTACCTGTAACTAAACTAGAGGAATGGCGCTCGGTAGAAGAAGAAGAATTCAACTAGAAGGAACAAATTTGGAAGGGATTTTATTGCTTTAATCTTGGTATTTCTCTAATTAATTAAAATAATTAATCTTCGGCCTGTAAACATGTAGGTACAACGGGAACCAAGAACTCTACCCTTGGGCATGCATAAGTTTTTACAATGGGATCTATCCTTTTCCTTTTCCAACGGATTCTATGGGATCGATGTCATCATTTAAATATGTACATGGACCTGAGACTCTAGTTCTTTAAGCTATGCCAGTATTAAAACTGTCGATTCATCAATTAATCTCAATCAGATTGGGCTGAAATATTCCCACATAATTTTGAGAAGCTGCAAGCACAAAATACGTGTTCAACCGTCTCTCTTATCTCCGAAATTTCATAGTCAAAGTCAAAGTCAAATAATTCTTTATTCAAATTGGAATAGCAACAAACTCTTTTGAATCGTCTAGATATGAAAACTACTTCCGGTTCGAACCCTACACCGCTGACCCAAGAAGAACCGGTAAGAAACTTGGCGGGAATTATTTTTTCAAACAATGATGGTACATCTTACAACTAACATGCATTAAAAAAAATACATAAAATTGATTTTAAATAAATTGAAATATAATAATAATAACAAGAGATGTAAAGTCTCTAAAAGTCACAACATTTATAAGTAATAATTTATAGAGAAGTAAGGTTTCTCTCCGAATAGGTATATAAATAACATTATATAATGCACGTTTGGAGATGTATAGGGTCTCCAAGCGTAAATTATCGTAATTGAATGTCATGACTTTAACAAACTAATAATTAAATCCTAAATTACTCCCACGGTGTTTTATCATTCATGTAGTCTTGTGTACTATAATAAGCTTTAGATATAAGTTTACGCTTTACAAAATGCTTAAATTTGTTGACTGAAAATTCAGTAACATTTACTGGAAGTTTATTATAAAATCTTACACAATTACCCATGAATGATTTCCTAATTTTATGGAGCCGAGTGGCGGGTACTGCGAGCTTATGTTTGTTTCTAGTATTAATATTATGTATGTCACAGTTTTTCCTAAAATTCATAATATTTTTATGTACATACATAATATTCTCATAGATGTATTGAGAATACAATGTCATTATATTAATAACCTTAAACTTATCTCTAAGTGAGTCTCTAGGGCTCATTTTATATATCGCTCGAATAGCCCTCTTCTGCAGAACAAAAATAGTGTTAGTCTCTGAATTGGCAGCACTGCCCCATAATAAAATGCCATACGACATAATGCTATGAAAATAACTAAAATATACTAACCGAGCTGTATCGACGTCAGTTAATTGACGGATCTTGCTCACTGCAAAAGCTGCAGAACTCAGTTTATTCGAGAGATTAGATATGTGAGGACCCCACTGAAGCTTAGAGTCTAGTGTTATACCAAGAAAGACTGTACTTTCAACTATTTCCAATTCCTCACCTTTCACAAATATACTAGCCTGTTGATGTTTTACGTTACTTGTAACAAATTTAATACATTTAGTTTTTTTCTCATTCAACATTAAGTTATTCATATTAAACCAGTTTACTACTTTCGAAATAGCATTGTTTACATCATTCCAAGCTTGTTGCTGTCGTTTGACTTTAAAAATAAGTGAGGTGTCGTCAGCAAACAATACTATGTCATGGTGGGTCTCTATGAGATGTGGCAAGTCATTTATGTAGATAAGGAAAAGGAAAGGCCCCAATATAGATCCCTGTGGTACACCCGTGGAGACCAATGACCCCGGTGATCGCTGTCCATTCACATCAACCCTTTGTATTCTACCGCGTAAATAAGATTCCAGTAAATTTAACGCTAATCCTTTAACTCCATAATGGTCTAGCTTCCTGATCAATGTTTCATGACAAACGCAGTCGAAGGCCTTGGACAAATCACAGAAGATACCTAAAGCATCTCGTGATTCCTCCCAGGCATCAAATATTTGTTTAATTAATTCGACACCAGCGTCGGATGTTGAGCGCCCCCGAGTAAAACCAAATTGCTTGTTATGCATTAAATTGTTTACGTTAAAGTGCTTAGTTAATTGCGATAAAACTATTTTTTCAAAGATTTTGCTGAACGTTGGTAGCACAGATATAGGTCTAAAATTAGTGGGGTCAGAAGTGCTACCGGATTTGAATAAAGGAGTTACTTTACTATGTTTCATAAGATCAGGAAACTCACCACAATCAACACATTGATTAAATATTACTACCAATTCAGGTGCTACGATTTCAATAAGGGATTTGACGACATGAACAGAGACTCCCCAGAGGTCAGAAGTTTTTTTGACATTGATGGATTTAAATGCCTTTATTACATCTGAGATTTGAATATGTTCAAAATTAAAGTCGTTACTACACATAGGGACGTTATCTCTTAATAATATAGTGGCAGCCGAGGGTGATGAATTTAAATCCTTAGTTATGGAGACTGGTATATCGGTGAAAAAGTGCTCAAATTCTGTTGCTACTTCTAAACTTGACTCTATAATTTTGCCATTAATTTTTAATTTAGGATCTTGGAATCTGTGCTTTGATCGACCAGTCTCCGCATTAATCACTTTCCAGGTTGATTTAATGATGTTAAGCGGATTACGCGTAACGGAAATACCAATAGGTGCATAATAACATATAAGGCATATATTCCTTATTTTATAAAGATAACATTCTCGGTCCTATACAGGGAGGCACATTGTTTTCATCGAATAAGTATCGATATAAAACGCTATTGTAATGTAGTCAGGAAATGGAAAGTGGGATGACCCGAGCACAGTGGACGATTTAAAACAGTATCAATATTCTCATACTATTTAAGGCCGATACATGCCTTTTAAGAATCATACTTCAATAGTAACCAACGTAGCTATACATTTTAAAGGACTTCTATCAATTTAATGAGAAATGTAATAAAAAACAAACGCAAAAATCACTCTAGAGCAAAGAACACATTAGTGTACTCAGAGCAAATTTAATGTCGTTCAAACCGTGATGCCACGCCCGAAAGGTAATAATATTAATATAATAATAATATTAATAAGGCCGCAGGGCAGCTTGTGGCGAGCTGTTGGGGAGTAACGACCCCACGAACCCGAGTGCTCCCGAGAGTCGGTCAGGGTCCCCGCCTCCGGCGTGTCTTCGTCGGTCGGAGTGGAACCCCAAGGGGACCCGTAGGACTCTCAGCTCTGGCTTGCCTTAACTGGCCGTCCAGAGAGGAGTCGTCAGAGCTTTATGCTCCAAGGGTGGAAGTGTAAATTTGCGTAAGTCGCGAGTTGGTGCAGCGGCTGTCAAGCCACTGCGCAGAAAGCGGTGTACACCTCTCTACACTCCTGAGCCGCCTACACCGGTGTTGCCCCTGGCTGTCTCTTGTGACGGCATTTACGGGGGCCCATCTAGTCGGCGGCGAGTCACCGCCTGCCTCGATAGCAAAGAGAAATCATTGTTATGGCAGGTGTCCGGACCTCTTTTCTATAGTTCCATCTCTGATCCATCCATCCTCCATCACCATAGCCCATTAGTCTTTTCCATTCCTTCTCAATAGTCTCTATACACCTGCTGGGACCGGTTTACGGATATCTATTGATGTGCCCGTGAATGGGTTGCAGCAGGTGTACAACACATCAAATTTCTCCAAAGGGCCTCTGCGTGTTGGATCTGTATCCCCGCGCAAGCCTACCAAAAAACCGGGATTTGTAAGCCCGTGATTGCCAAGGAGATACAAATATTAATAACATATGTAAATATGCGACACGATTAAGCCCTAATAGAACTTAAAATATTTGTGTACATAAATCGTACAAGTAGGTTTAATACCAGTTTTACAAAAATATCATTTTAATCGTTGGAATATATGTAGGTAGGTACCGATATAAACCGAAGCAACGAAACGCGAAATTTATCAAGCATCCCCATAATTTTTCGCTACCGAGAATACTACCACTTACGACCCAGTTCGCTTTATAGTCAATATTTTATAATATTTGTTCATAAACTAACGTTTCTGTTCTGTGTACTGCGCACGCGCCGGAGTCTGGGGCTGCGTAACGCGAGATTCCCAAGCAGCCGCGTAGCTATTCGCCGCGCTTCGCCTTGCTAGTTACGATCTACATCGATTCAAACATAATATCGATTATTCCTTTTATAATTTTTACATTTGCTGGCATAGTTCATGACTTCATTCATCATCGACTTTTAACTCAGGGCATTCAACTCGGTGAATATTTTTTTGATTACCTATAATGAAAATATCAAAAGGAAATTATACAGGGTGGAAAGGGACGACGTTCCTTCCCGCTACCGACCGAGTCTACCAACCATTACGATGAACTTTCAGTATGGGACCAACATCGAAAGCGTACATGAAAAATTGACTTTTCCATACTATTGAACTCTAACTAATAACTCGCTTTGTGTGAGGGGTTAATTTTTTTTTTATATTTCGATGTTTGTCCCATACTGAAAGTTCATCGTGATGGTTGGTAAACTCGGTCGGTAGCGGGAAGGAACGTCGTCCCTTTCCACCCTGTATATGTTACCTAAACATAGAATCATTTATCATCATCATCCCCCAAAGATTGCCTCAATGACCGATCCTGCGCCACCCGCATCCAGCGGACTCCTGCGACCTTCACCAGGTCATCAGTCCACCTTGTGGGGGGCCTACCCACGCTACGCCTTCCGGTACGTGGCTGCCACTCAAGAACCTTCCCGCCCCAACGGCCATCGGTTCTACGCGCAATGTGCCCCGCCCATTGCCACTTCAGTTTAGCGATTCGGAGAGCTATTTCGGTTACTTTGGTTCTGCTGCGGATGGTCTCATTTTTAATCATTTATAACACCCTTAAATTCATATCCCATTTGGAAGCATTTTCCCTCCTGAATACTGCAATATATTGAAACACGTAGTGACTAAACACACGTAAGCTTAGCCATTCCAATATATGCTAATATTTAAAAAAAAATGTGTAAATTTTTCAATTGTAAGAAATAATTCCTGAAACACCATTGTCTTTCAGTGTAGAAAAGAGTAACCTGTTATCATTGTGACTTGGACAAAGTCATATATTTATAGTAATAGTAGTAATAATCTGTCCGATTTAGACATATTAGGGATTAATCAATCCATAATAAATCCAATATAAGCGTCAGTGAAAAAAATGAGCGTCACTAAAATAACATACGAGATACCAAAATCATTACAGGCTCCGAAATATGAAAAGTTATCATTGTGAACGATTCTCATAGTCGCCCACTATAGTAGTTGTATTAAGGTGAAAAATATATCGATTGATACCCCATCTCTAAATTCAATTCAACGTTGTTTTATTATCTTTCGCATGTGCGTTGAATGCGCGGGATTCCATATTTCAACGCACGTGGTTTCTTTGCCTTCGCGCGCGCATTGTTGTGATTTACCAATTTCAACGCCGCACTTACTTTCTGTTGAATTATCATCACAACAATTTCAGTACTGCTGCATTAAGATTTTTATGGATCATTGAAACATCTAGGCACTATTGTTTCATCAAACTAATTCTAGAATTATAACTAACGTGAGACTCAGACATATTTAAATATTTATCACACGGGTGACTCACGTAATTTAAGTCGATAATTGCTCGACATGTGGACATGGAGTATCCGCGACCAAAGCCCGACGTGTACTGCGGGCTTGCACGTCGGGCTTTGGTCGCGGATACTCCATGAGGAGGATCCTCTAAACGGATCGAAACATGTCGAGCAATTATCGACTTAAATTACGTGAGTCACCCGTGTGATAAATATTTAAATACAAACTAATTCTCTTGTTTATAGTCTCTATTGTTGAATATTTTGTACTGATAGAAATCTTTAGTTTTTTATGTATTTTTCTGAATTTTATGTAGCCTAATTATATTATTATAAATGTTATTATTTATTGTAATTTAGGAGCTACGAGCCCCGATGCATATGTTCTCTTCCAATTAGACAATTTTTCGAGATTATCCCGTTCATCCGGGAGAAAAGGTTTAGAGACAAAACCTTCACTATTCAATAGTAGTACTAAAGTAGTTTCTTTGAGTATAAAATATTTGGATTTAATAAATCAGAATTTAAAAAAAAAACTATTTTACGAGAGGTTTTTTTTTCCACAATTTTTAATTTTATAAATAATCAATGAATGTACGCTTGAAAGAACGCCATTAATATTAAAGACGACATGGTACACCTGATGCACTGCGAATTTTGCTTCAAGCTTATAAGCGCGGAATTACGGTGGTGAACGAAAATATAATTTAGACACTGGTTTGTTAAAATCGATTTATTAAACAACAAAAGCGTACTTCAGATTGTTGTGTCTCTTGAAATGTAGTACATTAACCATGACTAACGTTCATACAATTGATCATTAGCATAATGTGATCATTTTTAAAATATTCAAAAATTTTTAAAAATTGTTTCGAACTAGACGAACTCCACTGCATCGGGGCTCGTATATACATCATTCATTCAATTGCAAAAATAATGTCTTTAATCTTTTAATAACTTTATCAAAACAGTTTGAGTATTGAGTATTCCTGTATGACCTGTTTAAAAATAAAATATTTAGGTAAATTCTAAAAAGTCTACTACCTACTTATTGAACTTTTAGTTATTTTTAGATCCGATTCCGTTTCTTGTCTGTTTTTTGTCAGAACAAATCGGTAGAGCGGCATGCTCGGCATTTACGGAAGTTCAGTTTTTCTGTAGATTCTCGCCTTGATTGCCGTGGCAGACACAATGTGAAGGAATCCCAAGTCTTAATCATGCCACAGGAATGTTAAAAATGTTGAAATGCATACAATTTACATTATGACAAGAACTAAGTTAGTAGTTTACTTCAATTGGCACTTTTGATTAAGGTTTTAAGACAGATTCGTAGCTAGGCTATGAAGAATCATATATTGTACAGTCGCCAACAGATATGTCAACGCGGACAACTGCTTACAAATATCGAAATAATTTCCGATATATCCTACGACTGTACCTATTTTCGTCTCCGTGATAAAAATGGGGATGGGAAAGGATAGAAGGTCTTCGAATTTCGATGTTTGCGGTACCTTGGCACTCCAGGCGTCCAAAGCACGTCGGTCACAGCCGACCAGGCCTCAGCAATGCAGGGAACAGAATGAGACGTTTGCACGTCTCTAATTCATTTCACGCTGTATTGTGATCGGGTTTTCAAGAATTCCGAGCTAGATTTTTGGGCGTCTGTTACAATGGTTATTTAGGTAAGTTAGTTAGTGCTTATGAGTTTCTTGTTTGTATTTGATTTTTACATATTTATAGTGAGCGAACTTGACACTATGTAATATGAACCGAAAGCCGAGGAACTGGCTAAATGTTGATTTAGTAAACATTAGAAATTGAATGCACATTACCAGAAATTCAGATTTTTAGACGATTCTTGCAAATAAATACGCATTAGCCGGTTTTTGTAATTGTCAGCGGTATTACCTATATCTGATAATACTTGTAATCATCGGAGCGGCTGTCTTCCTATACGAACGCTCTCAAGTGATTGTTTTTTGCTCTACATCTATGTCGGACTGATTGCATTTTCGGTCATTTAGATCAGAAAAGGTGCACGTGGTGCGTACCAAGCAGTCAAGGAGAAAGCCCAGGAAAGAGAAGCGTGGAAATTGCTCCACCGATAAGAGCCTAGCTCTTAAGTTTATGATGATGACGAGATCATAGAGCTTTACGAAAACTGTCTAATAGTGAACTTGGAAACCCAAGCCTTGCAAAACACGCATACAATCCGTTACGTAGGTACTCGTAAGTAATATTTCTTTAGCAAGAGGTTTTCCATCAACCGAAGAGGAAACAGTTAAGAAGGAAACATCGTTTTTTGGGTATTTTAATCTGGTATCATTATTTGCTAATATTTTAAAGACAAACGGGTCTTAATCGCGTAAACTTCTGTCTGCAGTCTGCCTGCGACCACGGGTGTAACGTCATGCCCGAAACGTCAGGATATAATTAAAAGTAAGTTTACGCGATTAAGACCCGTTTGGCTTTCAAATATGAGTGATAATCGTGAAAGTTTAAATCAATATATTATTTGCTAAGTGTTGTGAAGCCAAATTTGATACCGCAACCTTTAGATTTGAAATGAAAAATCTCAAATCAACTCAACTTTTAATACCTTACTAATTAATTTGTTACATCTGAGGGGCCATCATCAGCCGACCAGTTGGTGGTACTTTTTAAGAACTATAGAATATCTGAACCTATTGATATCAATTTTAAAAGACAAACGGGGTCTTAATCGCGTAAACTTACGTTTGATTATATCCTGACGTTTCGAGCATGACGTTACACCCCTGGTCGCAGGCAGACTTAAAAATATGAGTGATAATCGTGAAAGTTTAAATCAATATATCGATATCAAACTTAAATAAGAATACAAAATGAATTACGAAAAAAAAACAGTTTACCAATTGCTACATCGTTTGGGCCCTCCTAGTTAGGTAGGCTAGGCACCTATGTAGACACATGTGTCAAAAGGACTCGATCTTCCTAAGGTACAATTTGTTCTGTCACCCACTAAGTAATTTCATAAATATTATACTAATAGCATTAATGAAATTCTTATACATTATTCGTTTCACTACAAACTTAACAACTAACTAGATGTATTTTTTATTTAATTCCTATAAATTCATTATCGTTCGATATACGTCCACAGCTGGACATAGGCTTCCCCCAGTATGGGGTTATTATCATAATCGACACGCCTGGCAGGAGGGTTGGCGATCGCAGTCATTATGAGAACACCGTATTTTAAAGGATGCCTCTGTCCATCTCATCAATTGGTTGAGGCTTAAACAAAATGTACCAGGGCATTTTAACTATTTGGGTCACTCAATTAGCGAGAAGTTAAAAAACTTTATTTGCAGCCAGCTTTGTAACGACAAGCACTAAATTTCGATAATAACTCGGTTTTGGTGTTCATTTTACAAACTATAAATTCCTGAAGATACTACCACAAAATTGTCGTTACAAAGCTGACTGCAATTAAGGTTTTTTTTTAATTTCACGCTAATTGGGTGTCCCTAAAAGTGAAAATGCTTATCAACGACTTTTTAGATTTTTATTGGAGCGTACAATACATAGTTGTTGCATACGATACTTACTAAAGTGGTTAAAAAAAATGGTGGCAGGAAGAGTTTCTTGTTGGCCTCGTTTAAATATTTGTTATAATACAATATTGTATGAAAGTCAGAAAATCGCATACCAATATTCATATATTATATTCATTCCATAAACTAGCTAAAAAAGTAATACCGCTTTCAGTCATTTAAGTAAATGATTAAGTTCTTAGGTAGAAAAAGTACTTACACTTTACAATAGTTTCTAGGAAAGCTCCACTTCTGCCAGTAAATCCTGCGCGAGGCTACAAATTACGCTGCGCCCGCGCCAGTGATAGGGTATCGGTTGCCATGGAGACGGCCCGTGGGAAAGGGTCAGTGCTTTGGTTACTGACCTTTGGGCTTAGAGGCTTTACACTCTTTACAGTCAGTCAAAAGTAGCTTGTAATTTTGTTCGATTTCGATCACGATTTATGAGAAAAGACGGTGGCAAATAAAGACAGGGCTGCCTAATGATAAGCAGCCACCGTAGAACTGCAGTGGTGCCACATGCGCGTTACAGAAAATTTTATGAAGAACTGTATGACAGTCTCTTGGGGTAACTTCGATGGCAAGAAAATATATTTTTGTTATTTTAAAATATGTAAATATTTATGTTCGCTTTTATGTATTGATTTATCAAGTAGGTAGGTATTCCACATTTGAAGTTCCATAATATCGACAGCTAAGTTTAATATAAAATTATGTGCATTTGTTACCTAGTTACAAACTCGGCATTGTTATTACATTCTTGGTCAAAGAACACGAGTCAGGTTTAAAAATTCATATAAAATACTGTAAACGCACTGATTTCAAATATTAAAAAAATGTTATGGTATCAAATTGTATAGAAATTTCCCGGATTTTTTATTGAATCTAATAAACATGGAATTATAACTACATGAATATAAAAATAGGAAGTCATAATTAAAACGCCCCTTTTAGCATATATTTTTGGTAATTTTTTTAAACACTAAGATTTTGCCTGCACATATAAATGTAACGACCTTTTCCATTTATTTTGGATTTCATGATTAATTCAGGAATTTTACAATATAATATGATGTTAAAAAGGATTCTACGTATCCTGTAAATGTTTAAAAACCGTGTTTGAAATCACCCCGTTTGCAGTATTTTCTGTGGAAAATTACACCTGACTCATGTTATTTGGTTATTAAATAATGTAAACTGTGAAGTTAAGAAGAAATTAAGTTTACCAATAGGCGAAATAAATAAACAAATGAGCAGAATCCAATAGCTTTAAGATTTACGTATTATATGTACATGTAGATACATAATTTTGAAGGGTTGGTCTGTTTACCAAATTTAATTCATTGTTTTATTGTATGCGGTAATTTTTCAGCATTTGTGATTCATAATGATAAACGTTGCATAATTTGGGATAGATACTCGTAATGTAAAACGTATCACAAGAGAAATATCGTGCAAACAATAAACAATATGAAACCAAATTACACAAATTAAAACCATTTAGCGCGATTTGGGGTCAACGACACATTTTTTCCTCTCGATCTATATTTTTGACAAAAACTGAACAATCCATAAAAAAAAATTACACCATCGCCATCTCTGTTGCTCCGAACGGCCGCTAAAAACGCGCGGGAGTAAGAGAGACGGGCGTAGTATGTAAGTTCGACTTTCAAGTGGGCAGTCTTTCGCGGTGATCCGTGACGAGCGTTGTGTTTGAAGCAGAAATGACAAACGCGAGGCGTAGCGCCGTCTCGCTTGCACTTT
The DNA here is from genome assembly GCA_025490895.1 of Thaumatotibia leucotreta. Taxonomy (NCBI): domain Eukaryota; kingdom Metazoa; phylum Arthropoda; class Insecta; order Lepidoptera; family Tortricidae; genus Thaumatotibia; species Thaumatotibia leucotreta. Next base: position 27,457 of record JALPQI010017887.1, read on the forward strand.
TTTTTACCGTTGCCATTGTGACGCAATGTTGTCATATTTTCGAGACGGTAATAAACTGATGAGGCGATTTAGGAGACACGTGAAAAGGGTTTCATGATATTTACATTTTATTCTTATATTATTATAATGTGTATGATATTAAGATAACTCCGGTTAAAAGGGCTTTTTACGGTTTAGTAATTTTAGTACCCAGGTATTCCTACGTAAAAGTCAATAACATAACATAATACAAATATGCATTATGTTAACAAGCAAAGGTAGATCTGATTAGTGATTACCATTGCACGAGTAAATTGTATTCTTAAAATGGAGATAAGTACTACTTATACGAGCCAACATTTCCGAAATGTGATTATATTTATAATTGGGTTACCCTCAATCACACACATGAACAGTAATTAAAATCATTAAAAAAAAAATCACATACGACTATAAATAATATTCAGTATAACCCTAAAACTGCGTTGATGTCTTTTACTTGTACACCCACGAGTCCCATAACGCAGTATACACAAATCTTTACTACAATTTGAAGTCCATAGATTTAATGACAGCCGTGAACGATTCAAACATCACTATCATAATACGTAATCCCATTAAATCATAGTTCATACACATCTAATATTCAAACGTTTAACACCTACTCACTTAATAATAAAAATTAACATTAACAATATTACCTTATACACCGGAAACCTAAAATATGTATAACAAATCAGTTTTCTCGACCATCAACAGACAGTTAAATCCGTATTAAACCTTCATTAACACAGGGTTTATGTCCACACTAATAGTTATTTTAATACATTTCTTATTGACAGATATACTTTTGAACACAAAAAGGCATCACGATTAGCTATGGTTCATAAAACTCGAGCATTCATAACCCAATAATCCCGTTTAAAAAAATAAACGAACCACTTCGAATGCGGCAGGGAGATGAGCGTGGTAATAAGCTGAAGCGGAAAGTACCTACAACTATTTGATCGTTTTGTTACTCCATATTGTACACGTACCCGTATTTGGTTTTGTTGTGATTTCTATACCTTACTGGTCATTTGAAAATAAATTAAGTCTAATGGCAAACACAATAGCCCGGATTCAGAAAATATTGTAATTTTTAATATCATCATCATCATCATCATCACATCAGCCGAAAGACGTCCACTGCTGAACATAGGCCTCCCCCAAAGATTGCCACAATGACCGGTCCTGCGCCACCCGCATCCAGCGGACTCCTGCGACCTTCACCAGGTCATCGGTCCACTTTGTGGGGGGCCTACCCACGCTACGTCTTCCTGTACGTGGCCGCCACTCAAGAACCTTCCCGCCCCAACGGCCATCGGTTCTACGCGCAATGTGCCCAACCCACTGCCACTTCAGTTTAGCGATTCGGAGAGCTATTTCGGTTACTTTGGTTCTGCTGCGGATGGTCTCATTTTTAATCCGATCACGCAGAGAGACTCCTAGCATAGCCCTCTCCATTGCCCTTTGGGTGACTTTGAGCCTTCTTATGAGGCCCATTGTAAGCGGCCACGTTTCAGTACCGTATGTCATCACTGGCAACACAATTTTTAATATACCTATCAATAAAACACAGACATCATTTTTTTTTATAAGTGCGCTAACCATGAACTAAGGACGTGAGTTTAACGCGGCGGAATGGATAACGTTACTTCGCTATTGACTGGTTTAATTTAAACTTCAGCACTCAGCTTATGGTAAGTACAAGAAGTACTAAGACTAAGTACACTTCTAGGAAAAAAAGTAGGAAAATATAGATTGTGGTATTTAAGTAAAATATATGACAGTAGGAAAGTACTAGAAAAATATAAAAAAAGTGAGCCATGCCGAACGTAGCGATTACTACAGGCCCAGGATACAGGATATTTTCAGGTCTTAGATTATTACCTAATACCTGATTCCAGTACTATCTACTTGTAACCGCATAATGTAAAACACATCGTCCATTAAATACAAAAGCGACACAACTCAAAAACCGTGAAAAATGATTTTATTGCAAAAACGACATTATCAGCACTAATATTTTACGTGACACTAAAACACCTGTCGATTTGGCGTTAGTAAGTATCAAAATTATGCAGGTGCCCTTTTTGCACTATCGCTCTTTCGAAATTTATTTCAGTGCTAAACTGCCATTTTGTCAGTTGCGACTCGACTGTCGACCAAAACACACGACATTTTTGTGAAAAAGTGCCATGAAACGAAAAAATAAGTGATTACGTTAAAAAATATGTAAGCAAAGGTGCCATATTTATAGATGTGGCCGTTTTGAATAAAATAAATACGTAAATATTATGTTTCTTTCTATAAAAAGGAGTCGCAAAACGGAATGTGGCAGCTTAAAATTTAAAATATCCTCTTAAATTTGATTTTTCATTCATCAAAACTGCCGTATTAGGATTTGCAACCTTTTTGAATTAAAAATATATTCGAATGCATCAATCACAGGAGCCATATTTATACATGATGCTGTTTTGAATAAAGTAAATATGTATGGTTTAGATTTCTTTATAAACAAAGGAGCCGCAATACGGAATGTTGAATTTCAAAAAACATTGTTGCATTTACAACCGTTTTGAATTCAGTATAATATTAAAAATCCATAAATGTACCAGATTGAATAATTGAGTATCTTTTGCATGAAATCTTAAAAAATACAATACATCTTACAAAAACAGTAATTGTAAAACGCGGTACTTTGTATTGTGTTCGTTTTACTTAAAAGTATATTAGAGATTGTGTGGAAGATGACTGTGAATTTTGTGTACCTATAATTGCGACTACGAAGAAACAATAATGGCATAAACTTCGGATTATTAAGTATTTGTCATATTTTCCTATTATATTATTTGTATACAATACAAGTAAAACAAACAAAGATCTAACCCCGGTGTATGTTTTAACGAATCTAAAAACTTATATTAGGAATATTTATTTTTTCACTTTTGGGACTGCCAACATAGGGATGATGACATTGATGACTGTATTTAAAATAAATTATTAGACATTATGCACGGCATATTACACGAATAAATTATTACTAAGATATAGACTACAGTCATTATTGTACAGAACTTTTATTTAATATAAGTGTAGTATGCAAACGTGACGTTACTTTTGTGTATTTCATGTAAATCTTTCAAAAATCTGAAAAAGATGTTGACTTGACTTGACAGTCATCATGCCTATTGCTTCACTACATAGGTAGTACCCAAAATTTGTTACATTATTACTAATCATAAGTAGATTTTTAGGAAAGACTTATTATCTCTGCAATTAAATATTGAAAGATATACTTTTGTATCGGTAAAAATTAAGTTCTTGCATCAATTCTAATGAAAAAACTAGTAAACCGTCAAAACATATCAATTTGGATCATTTAGTATGGGATCATAGTAACCACCACACAAATACAATACACATAGAAAAAACAAATAACTAAAAATGTACTAAGCCGATTTTTATTATTTACGTGCTTTTAGGTGGGCTATTTCCACTTTATAGTAAAAATAAGTGGTATCAAAGTATTAATTTCATTCTCAACAATATAACTTTGATCGCGTTATATTTATTTTATATTTATTAACTAAAAGTACCACATTTTTTTATATAGCAGGTTGATGCTTGAAGAAAACCGATAATTATATCTGAATTTTAAACTAGTACGTCCGTTAAATTCATCAAAATATGTAACCAAAGTTAAAATTAATCAAAGTTACCCCGGTTTACGGTACCTATAAACATGTTTTGACAATATGTAAGTAAAGAAACAGTAAGAAAAAGTTTTGTCTGGTTCAGTTTTGTTAAAAAAACAGTATTTCTATGTTTAAGACATGATTTTATGTATGATTTAAATGAAATAACTGCTTATTTTTGTATTTGTGGCCTTTCATGGAAAAAAAAAATTCAGAGTTAATGTTATTTTTTTATGCAAAACGGACGTATACGCTCATAAAAGCTTGCACAGCACATATTACTTTCTAATAACCAAACACATCAAAAGAGGGTTAAAATACTTACAAATTGATATATAACACATATAATATTAATGCTGTAAAAACATTTTGTGAACAAAAAACGAATACAAAATCTTTAAACAGCTCCCCTGTAAAAAGCATTTTTTTGACATGTGTCGCTTTTGTATTTAATGGACGTACTATGTCGTCCATGTTGTGGAATTGTGCTTAGATCCTCATGTTAGTCATGTTCAACGTCAAACATAAACATACGTATATACCTTCGCGAAATCTGAAACTGTATGCTTAGCACATGATTGGTATGTCAGTATGTCGCCGCGAGATAGATTTTTCATCTTTTACTAACTATATGAATAAAAGAGTGAAGAATAGTCCATCTCGCGGCGACATATTGTCGCACTTATCCTGTGCTAAGCCTACAGGATATCTACCGCAAACCATTTCCATCGTTCGACAAACTATCTACGTATTCTAAAATTTTAGCCAAAGAGAAGCAAGCAAACGATTAAAAGAGTTCAAGATAGGTGCTAAAAATATATTTACACGACCTTAACGTCAAAACAATAAAGTCGTGTAAATATATTTTTGACACCTACACCGTAATGATATCTTTGACATCGAATGTACCCGAAGCCGGTACCCGCTCCCGCGAGCACTGTGGCCCGACCCGCACGTCAAGCGGACGGGCACAAGGTAAGCCGAGTCATCATCAGTCAACGAAGATACCGACCGTTAGGTTAGACGTATGCCTTCATGCAGACTGAAACTTGGGAATATCGAATACTTTAATATACTAAGCGCGATATTTTTCAAATTATGAATTTATTGCAATTAGCTAAGTATCTCAATTTTACTACCAAATTTATGAACTACCTTCAGAAAAATTACCTACTTAGTTATCAGTAGGCTTGTAGTTTTGAGAACTAGGTATATGAAATAACCAATAATATAGTGTAATTTTTTTAAGGCTAAGCAGACACACGATTTTTTTTATTTTTGCCAAGAAAAGGGTTAAGAACTTTAATTAATATTATTTGCAATATGAATTATATTTGTTCACAGCTTCATAAGTTATCGAAATAAAAACAAAATACGGTTGAGCGAACAATTCCGTACCTACCTAAAACATAACACACATTGTTGATATCCCGTAGGGCAGTTTTGTGACAGCGCAACAGTTCGCTGGGACGAGCAAACCCCAGTCAAAGGTCAACTTTTGATACACGTGATTTCGTATCCGTAAGTTTTCGAGCACCGTGTTCTAATGCATCCCATACTGGAGGCTGGAGAGGCTGTGTTAGTCGAAAAGCGCGCGAACTCAGTGTAGCGCCGATGCCCGTGCGCACAGCACGCCCGCTCGCCCGCGTCTGCGCAAGCGCGACCTGTCAAACTCGTTGACAGTTCCGAATTTGAATCCGAAACGCCGATTGGCGTTCCCAATTTTTCATTATTTTCTTTTCGAAATGGAACTTATGCCTGATTTCATGCATGCCGTTGTTAAATAAATTCGTTCGTTTCATGCTGTTGTGACATTGTTTATCAATTATGACTGAAAACAGGCGTGTCGTGTACCTAAATTTGTGCTAATGGACATCCAGGCCTGCCTAATTTTGTTTAGTGATTACAAGGGCATTTTCGACCAATAGGTGTGAACTGATAAGTAGTGAACTTTGGAATTTATTTGAATTTGTTGAGTGCATTAGATGGTTGTAGTAAAGGATTGTCGTATAGATAAAAACGGTAAGCATTTTTTTAATAATACATAGGCATAAAATGTATGAAAGGTCTGAACTAATAAGCTACATATATTTTTTTATCGGGTATCGTTATAAAAAAAAAAACAAAAATAGATAAAATTTGTAAGGCAGGTCTGAAATATCCACCGCCTTTGTGTAACGATTTCAGTATGCTCATAAATGACCGAAAAATCTGATACATTTTCCATTCAATAAGCCTCGATATGAAACGAAGTGACTGGCACATGTGTTAAACGTTCAGTCCCGGTGACACACCATCTGTGATCTTATGATCAATAAAGTCTTACTCCTTTGCCAATGACATTAATCAACCACATGACAGTAGCATAAAAATACGAACATTTTTGACACCCCTGTTGTGTCGTCGCCATAGGAGTAAAATATTTTTGGTCACAGATGCATGTCACTAGCATATGCCAGAATCCTTCCTGCCATCCTATCCTGCTGAACTTTTATGAGTTCGATGAGATAATTTCGATCGAAAAATAGAATTAGCATATAGAAGAACTTAGTGGAACAATACCGGGGGCGAACGTGTCAAGGGATCGCAAGTATACTACAATACGATACCAAACTTTCATAGCAAATTATACCGTAAAATATATTCGATGATTAGTCGTAGCTTTCTATGTATTTAAATATATACATTATGTGTATCTATATATTATATGTATCGTCAGTTAAGTAATACCTACATCACAAGCCTTACTATAGTTTACCGTGGGACTGGGTTATTTATTTATTGTTAGAGGCTGATCGAGTGTAATATCGTGTCAAGTTATACAATACTGGCTAACTTGAGTCAACTCACAATAAAAACTAACGCCTAGGTTTTTAGGCATCACCAAGTAGTTAACACCGATTGGTGCCCCTTAAGTACCTACTATTAATGGGTTATAGGCTGTTCAATGATCATTGAAGCAATCAATGAGAAATAAATAACTTATAAGCATACCCTTTAAACTTCCCAATAATAAATAAATGTGCCCCATAAATTTCTATTAATAAAATATGTACTAGATCTTATCTTTTTATACACTGAAACCCATTGAGATATAGATATTTCCTTCAGTTTATTCTCACAATTAGCTCACACAAGATTAAATAGGTAAATGAGGTACCTACAGATCTTTTGGCTCATCGTACATGTATTTAAATATAGCATTTTATCAAGCTACTTTTGAAAAGGTAAGTGCTTCTAAACTTCGATACAGATCGCTAACATTTTTGATTGCGCCAGTAGCGGCTATGTTTAGGCAGTTAGCTTTCGGCACCTCATCGTAAATGCGGTATTTAAAAGGTTATCGATCATCTAACCTTTATTTTATTCCTTGTAGTATCTAAAACCGAAGTGGCTAAACCCATTTTTATTTAATAGGTCGAATCATTGACGGTACGCGTTCTCTCTTCGTTTATATATTGTAAATATAAATTTGTCAAGTTTGAACTCTTGACTATGGTCAATGCATTTATGAATGTTTGCTATCAAAGTTGGTAAATAAAACATTCCTACTCGTTTAAGTAAACAAAGTTTACCTCGTTGCTCAAAATATTTAGTTACAAAAATCCGGACCCTATCTTTAATTACAATTGCAAGTAAACTCAATGTCTAAACGTTTCAATAATAATTAATAATGGAACGAGTGTGACAATGAATCTTACTATCCAAATATTTCGAATAAAATTGTAATATTTTTATTTTACGTTATTTCGATATTGCGACATTTAAATATTTAGACACATTTTTATGTACAATCGACAACACAGTCGTGATACAGACAAAGTGCCA